>WUAW01022688.1:25448-38931 GCA_017165845.1 Thaumetopoea pityocampa
GGGATTCGAATCCGGGACCAATGGGCACAGTAAGCAGGGTTACTGCAACTGAACCAATCAATTGTCAAATGGATCTCAGTAATCACTTGGGTTACAAAAAGGGAAGAGTTACCTTCCAGAACTTATCATTGATCTGTCTCAGTGTCTGTGAACCAGCAAGAGGCACAAACTGCCCTGGTGCTGGTGCTACGTAGATGCAGAAATTAAGGAGGCGGTAGGCTTCAGGTAACTCTGCATCCAAATCCAGTGTTAGACGCATGGCTAGGTACTTGCTGAGGTGGTCAACTGGAAAAGTATTAGTACAATTTTTACAATTAACAACTTTAAAAGAGATTCAAGCTAACCTTTTAATTTGTCAAGATAATACTGTTATTCCATCTTGTATAGGATTCCATGATAAAAGTATGGACTGTCATACAAGGGCGTCGTCGAGGGGGAGCAGAGAGGGGCAGTTGCCTTTCCCCCCCTAAAAATTCAAAACATGTAGCGAAATGCAAATAAATCAAAGTCCCAAGTCCACTCACTTGTCTTATTTGACCGATCAAGCAAGTCTCGCACGTCGAAACTCATGCCGCCGCCGCTGCCATTCATGTGCTTTTGACTGTATTTAAAATTCATACTTTTCCCATCCTCCATATATAAACTTGCCCCCCCCCCCCGGCGTCATCGGCTGGCGACGCTCTTGCTGTCATTGGCTACTTTTTATACTAGAAAAATATACAGCTCTTGTGGGATGATATAGTGTTGTCATAGTGGTTAGAGTTGAGACAAAGTTCATTAATATGAATACAAGGTTATAGTGACCAATGGTCTTGTGCCACAGCTTTTGATCCAGAAACAATTTGTATGAATGTATCAATGTCTTTTTTGACTGTATCTTTATGTAAATACTGATTGTATTGAAAGAATAGTATAGCATCCCGCACAAGTGTTTAGCAAGAAACTGACTGGAAACAATAGCCACTGGACACTGTAAGCAATCTGCTACACAGATGCAAGGGCCTAAGTAGTTGTAGACATCATCATATCTCACTTAAACCTCCTCTAATGATTATTACACTGAGCAGCTCTGAACAGGCAGAATCCACCTTAATTAGGTCATCAACTAGTAGCGGATTGATGCACATCATATTTTATGATTATAAGCCAAACAAATGTTTAGGACCCTAAAATCCCATGGGTTTTCTTATTGCAGATACTAGCTCACAGAGAAAGCATAGTACACTCATTCTATAGTGATAGTAAAATATAAATAGTAGTAATATAATAAAAAATATAATAAAATTTACAATGACTCCACTAACAATAAACATTTTGTGATGGCTTAATGAGTCACAATATCAATCATTTTAATAAAGGTATATAGTATAATTAAAAAATCAGTAGTAAGTTGAATGTTTTTTTTTTCTTTTTGAGAGAAGTTGAAATTCAGGCAAACATTTAAGCATAAGTTCAAGATCTGAGAAGAGGTGAGAAGTTCAAGACCTGACCTGAGAAGAGACGCCACTCTAGTACACGCAATATCTACATCAAGTTTCTGAGATTATTTTTAGAATTTACACATAATACAAGGAAGAATTATTATTATTAGAATCAGATAAAATGTTAAGTATTTTTACAGGTAATTCTATCCACAAACATCAATGGCATCGCACAGTATGTTGTGTGGCATAAGGCCAAATAAACTTTTGTCTTGAATATACCAGACAAGCTTATTTAATGTTATGTGGTTACTACAATTTATGAAAAATGTACAAAAAAATCGAGATAGATTAATATACTGATCAGATTGCAATATAGACATTACTAATCTGGAGGACTGAACTGTTACGCCCCTGTGCCTGTCAGTATGTGGACACCTGGCCAAGTAACATACACACATCAATATATCAGCTCTTATCACTGCTTATCCTCTTTCCTTTCCTCTGCACTAAGCCGCAATGAGGAACTTTAACATATTTGAACCTTATAAAATGGCGGCGACGTGGTTTGCCACCCGACACGTCTCATTGCCCGCGGGGGTGAAATGTGTGCTGCGGATAGCCACTTTGCTACATAAAACTGTTATAGTAGGTGGAAAGAAGTGATCTCTGTCTACCCCAATGGGAAAGAGGTGTGACTGTCTGTATGTATGTAGTATATACTATGATCTCTGCCTACCCTTATGGGATATTGGCGTGAGTGTATGTATGTATGTATCTTATCATTGCTCAGGATAATATAACACAACTCAGGAACATATTGCCAACCTCTACAATACAGTTCATTGATGTTTCAAGCATGCAAGAGGGTTTAATAATGTAACTGCTCACTCAATCAATAGTAAATTATTTCAATTCATGTAAAATCTTCAATAACATTCAGTTTGATGAAAATGACACCTGCATCATTTCACATTGTACATGGTGCTAGGTTAAAAATGAGGTGATGGTACCTAAAAAGGAAGCTCTCAGAAATGTGAGCATACCAGTATCTATTAGCTGGACTCAGCTGAAGTCAGTCAACAGTATTTATGATGATTTCCATTTGTAGATATCCCTACAGATGAATAAAAGGTCATATTGTGGACACATGTCAAAGTAAAACATAAAGTTGAGTGGGATCACCTTAGAACACTCTCACAATTCCACACAAAAAATTTGTTTATAGGTGCATGGAGTACAACNTGGTACCTAAAAAGGAAGCTCTCAGAAATGTGAGCATACCAGTATCTATTAGCTGGACTCAGCTGAAGTCAATCAACAGTATTTATGATGATTTCCATTTGTAGATATCCCTACAGATAAATAAAAGGTCATATTGTGGACACATGTCAAAGTAAAACATAAAGTTGAGTGGGATCACCTTAGAACACTCTCACAATTCCACACAAAAAATTTGTTTATAGGTGCATGGAGTACAAGAGATAGTGAAAAATTACATGGGCTCACTAGGCAACAATCGTGTATTCTTGTAGGGGCTTTAACAGGCTATTATATTATATCAACAAACATCTATATAGGATGAATCTGTCCAACATCACAGCATGTCAATATTGTGACATGGAAACTGCAACATTTGATGTGCTGTTATGATATATTGAGAATGGGCCTTCTAGTACTGGTATGTCTCAAAACAGAGGACTATTGGCTCTTTGTTGTTAAGGTAGTCTAGCTTAATGCTGTCTGTATTTAAGTAAGTAAAGAGGGTAAAAATTTTTAAGGCTAAGCACAACTGGGATAGTACAAAAGATCAAATAGAGTTGAAGTGCATCAAAGCCTATGCCTTGCTTAGTAGGGGGCATTAACATAAGACAATAATTCAAGATAAGAAAGTTGCCTATCTTTTCAGATTCAATAGATTTCTTCAACTCATCACAGCAGGCAAAGTGGCAGGAAAATGTGGTGCTGAATGGGACATGGAAGTCCTGGTTAAAATAGCTAAGATAGTGGACCAAAAATAAAAGTGCTACAGAGCTGTTCCACCACATGTAACACAAGACACATTCACTGAGCTCATGTACAATCAGACACATCAAAAGTGGCCTATTTCTCATTTAATAAAGCAATGCCAATCTTACCAGAAGCATTAGCTGTAGTCTTCAAGTATCTAACGGAACTATCCCTCAATGCTCTCATCATTTTGTTGTCCCCAGTCATTTCTGTAGGATGTGGCTTGAATATTAGCTCAATCTCATTAGGGTTCAATGACTCCCCTTCACCTTCCGTATCCATAGAGTTCTCACCTTCTGTTCTAAAATTTAAAAAATATATCCCACATGCGTTCAAGAGTTGAAGTTTTCTATAACAACCTAACATGCTCCTCCTCGCTTCGCTCATGCTTACACCTATTTTTGGCTATTTATTTTGTTATTTTGTCTTTAAAGAAGATTTTTATACCCACCACTACAGTAGAATCGTAAGTACTACAATAAATATGCTGGCTTCTAATGTGATTTTAAGAATTTTAAATAATTTTTTCTCAAAAGTGGATGAATTGGCCCAAAGGGGACTAAAAATTTTTACTAGAACCACAGGTTTTCTATTGATTAAAATTAATTTTAAGTCAAATAGTCAGGGATTCGGTAATCTGTAATTTTACCTAATGAAGTAACATACCTGCCATCACTAGATTCACTTTCTTCACTTCTTTCTGAAGTTAGAATTGACTTAGCCCTTTTAGTTGTACTAGTATTCTTGGATACAGAGCTTATATTGGATGGTACGGGGGATGGCGTACTCCTCACTGAAGCCGGGTTTGATGTTGACTGACATGATGGAGCTGGAATACCAGTCGATGGGGCTCCCTCTTTAGGCACTGAAGTGCTACTGCCATTTTGAGCACTCTCTGGATTGCCATTAGTATTAGATGTATTGTTTATCTCATCCTGATTCTTCCGAGAACGTTGGATCCTATTTTGAGACTGCAATTTTATGCCTTCTGTGATAGAATTCACTAATGAAACTTGCGACTGTGACTTACTGAGTTTGGCCAACACACGCTCTTGGTGAGCTTCATATTCGTCTCTACTGGGGTATATTTTAGATATTAACAGGTCGAAGTTAGGATCTGGTCTGAGGGACCGTTTTGACACTAATTTCTTTCGGCATGTCGGGCATTCCTTGTTGCCTGAACGTAATGCTGTTATAATGCAATCATTGCAGAATCTGTGAAGGCATTCTTTTGTTGTCATAGTTTTTTTGAGCATATCTAAACAAATAGGACACATCAATTCACTGTGCAGACTCCGGGGGGATACAGCGATCTCTGTGGCGTCTGTTATCACCTCCTGCGGTGTGCGATGGAGTTCGTAGAGGGAGAGTTCCCATGTTTTATTCTGAGAGGGTTCTGTTGAAGACATTTTAGCAAATTATTTTTTATTTTGCTTAAGAAAATATTAAACTTCTGTAAATAAATCGCGCCCCAACCACCATGTTTGCCTTTCTACAGACAATAAATGACAAGACATGAACATGAATATAAAAAACCCCAGGGCCCACACGTAGTTTTCTGTTTTAAAGTGAAGGCAAAGAGATCCAAGTGTACGAGCTTCGATAATCTAGTGTAGTTATATAATTTTCAGAAGTTAATAAAATTCTAGTTTATTTAATTTTTTGTTTCTAGGGAATTTTAACGTCAATATGACTATTATCACGTCAACGTGATAATAGTCATATTGACGTTAAAATTCCTTCTTGCTATATCTTTCACCTACTCAAGTAGGTGAAAGATATAGCAAGCTTTTTCTCTCGGAAATATATGATTACTTTGTAATATTAGTTACAGTTTTATTCCAATGTTTTAATAATTGATGATTGATACACAAAATAATACCAAATTTACATATCAAACTTCACAATTAACTGATAAAAAACAATAAAATAAAAATTCAAGTGATACTCGGTTTGCCGCAGAAATTCCAGACTCATAAATGACAACGGGCCTTTCTACATATATATCTGTGGTTTTATTTTCAGCTGAAAACTAACTCATGCTTTTGTTAATTAAAACGCACTAGGTCATTATGTTTAGACTAGGTCCTAATTCTCCCCCTAATTAGGAAAGATCCATGGCCTTGTAGTCGTCCCCAAGATAATGGATTGGGGATAATAGATGATGAATCTATGCTATATTACACTGTAGGTGTGTACACTACACTGTTTGTATATTTGTAGACATGTCTGGCATTGGTATTACAAGAAATAATTAGAGTGCACTCTCAGTTGTGAGCAGATTATAAAACATATCTTAAAACAAGCTTTTACCCACAATCATATATTTATATAAAAAGCTTAAGAACCACTTTTATTTGAGCTCTCGTACCCTAATGGCGGCTACTAAAATAGGGATCAAGCTGTATCTTTAATTCTATTGGACCAATTTTGATGAAACATACCGCAGCATTTAAGTTGGAATACCTTTAAGTTTTCCTATGTGGCTCATATTTAGTGGCCATATTTCAGATCCATAGGTCTTCACTGGCAATACACATTGATTGAATACGTTACTTTTAAGGTATTGCGGTATTTATGACGAGAGATGTCATCTATGTCTTTTTCTGGATATTGGATTTATCTAGCTAGACGACGTGTCCCAGGTATATATATTCCAACATAACTTCATGAATAGAGTCCTCTAGGATTATTGAGTGGAGCGGAACATGAGCATTAATTATAACTTTGATCTTACCCATATTCATTTTTAAGCCCACCTGTTGAGAAGCTCTACTGAGGTCTTGGAGCGTTATGCTCAAGTCTGTAAGCGATTCTGCCACGAGTACTATATCATCGACAAAGCGAAGATAAGCCGTTCATATTACTGTCTAGTTCGTTTCAATCCAGAAGCTTAATGACATTTTTCAGCGCGGCTGTAAACAATTTCAGAAAAATAACGTAACCTTGTCTTACACCGCGCTACTAATCGTATTGGTTTTGTACTTTGGTCCTGTGTACGAACTGACATGGTGGCGTTTTCGTACTAACTCTTCAATACTTCAATACGCAGCGAGCGATGGAAAGACATGTGCATGAAGTCCCCTGCGAGACATGATCCGTAATGAGATAATCCACAGGAGCATTAGAGTCGCTGAAGTAGCTCAAAGGATTGCAAAACTGAATTGGCAGCGGTCGGGGCACATAGCTAGCAAAACCGATGGACATGGGGATCTTAAAGTGCTGGAGTGGCGATCCTGAACCAGAAAGCGAAATGCGGCTACCCGCATTTCGCTTTCTGGTCTACACCCCCAATTAGGTGGACCGATGACCTAGTGAAGATTGCGGGCAATCGGTGGATGCAAGCGGCTCATAGCCGCTAAATGTGGCGTTTAAAAAGGAGGACTATGTCCAGCAATGGACGCCCGTGGACTGATATGACTGANTGACATGGTGGCGTTTTCGTACTAACTCTTCAATACTTCAATACGCAGCGAGCGATGGAAAGACATGTGCACGAAGTCCCCTGCGAGACATGATCCGTAATGAGATAATCCACAGGAGCATTAGAGTCGCTGAAGTAGCTCAAAGGATTGCAAAACTGAATTGGCAGCGGTCGGGGCACATAGCTAGCAAAACCGATGGACATGGGGATCTTAAAGTGCTGGAGTGGCGATCTTGAACCAGAAAGCGAAATGCGGCTACTCGCATTTCGCTTTCTGGTCTACACCCCCAATTAGGTGGACCGATGACCTAGTGAAGATTGCGGGCAATCGGTGGATGCAAGCGGCTCATAGCCGCTAAATGTGGCGTTTAAAAAGGAGGACTATGTCCAGCAATGGACGCCCGTGGACTGATATGACTGGTGAGTTTTTAGATTGTAACCTACCTTTAAGATTGTAACAGTTTGACCAAAATCTACCCGCTGATTTTTGCGTGAAGCTTGAATAAACAAAATCGACGGATTTGGCTTCAGAAGCCCTTACAGGCCGTGTATACGTAGAAAAATAATAGTTTTAAAAAACTAAAATAACACGCTATATAAGAAAACCGAACTAAAAAATAAAAAATAATTTTACAATCAAAAGCGTGGGGTGCTTGTTATGACTTTTATGTTTTCTTCTTGGAGACTTTACTTTTGGCAAAATCTGTTTATTATCAAATATATTAATTGATATAGCGCACCCACGCTTTTGATTATAAAATATTTTTTTATTTTTTAGTTCGGTTTTCTTATAAAGCGTGTTGTTTTAGTTTTTTTAAACTATATCTCAGATAGATGTCTCAGATTAATAACTCAGATAGATATCTCATATAGATAGATAGACGAATAGACAGATAGATAGATAGATAGATTTTTATTACCCGAGATAAAATCTTTTGCTTTCGGACAGAATTTCTTCGAACTATTTCCTTCACCGCTTCGATCGAATACTACGTGGATGGCAGATATTTTTCTGTGGCAAATTGATGAGGTTTCATTGTACCTGTCAAAAGCCCGCTACACAAACATTCGACTAACACCAAGGAGATGAAGAGTTTCAAAAAATGAATTTAGCTCCATACCTTCTTTGTTTAATGTCATCACAGCCATTCAGTTTTCTTTATCACCCACTCCATGTTAATATCACAAGAAAATTTAAGACAGATTGGCGCAAAAATGAGAAAACACAACAAAATATAACTGTACAAAACTATTTGAGAAGAGAGGTCGCATGGAAGAAATTGTGTCTTCGCGATAAGGCCGCCTTTGTGCACAATGTGTGTATGTATTGTAATAACTGTTTATCTTATTTAAATGTGTGTGCAATAAAGTTTATTCTATTCTATTTGACATCTGCATCTTTAGCCGCAAAAAAAAATGGAATCACGACTAATTTAGTGGCAAATATTAGTTCAACCATTTTGACGGAATTGAGTAACAAATAAACAAATATTTCTCATTTAATAGATATTAAGAAACGTCAACCCGCACTAGTCCAGTGTGGTGGACTGTAGCCTAACCCCTCTCATTATAAGAGGAGGCCCGTGTCCTGTAGTGGGTCAGTAGATGGACTGATGATGAAGTACGAATTATAATAAAAATGTCTACCAGGGCCGTCTTTACCCGGGGGTCAAGGGGTGCGGTGCACCCGGGCGCAGTCTTAGGGGGCGCAAACCGACCGCCGTAAATTTCAATAGGTTCCTGCCACAATGAGACCACCCGAGCGGAGCCGCGGGCAGAGTTAGTTCATTATACATCATAGGTATTGTTTTACTACACCGCTTGCTGCTTTCGGCGCGTGTCGTTCGCAATGTGTAAGTTAATTTCACTCTTATTACTACACAACTAAGAATTTAAATTCATTCAACACGTGCGGGCAAAATGTTCAGTTCAAAGAACGCGGTGCGCCCTTTGACATAGCCACTTGTAGTTGAAGCGAAATGGCTTCTAAGTCTCCACAATTAGGTGCAGCTTCGTTTGTGGGGAGGCTCATTTTCGCACCCCGGCGCCGAATATGCTTACGACGGCCCTGATGACTACTCATCCAATTAAGAATCATATAAGAAACGCTCTGGAATAGTCGATTGATTTTAAATATTATATATTCAGCTATATAGTAGAAAATCGTTAAATCCGACGAAAGAAACCGCTAATTAATATTGATGTCTAAAATTGCTTTTTTAAATTGGAGCACAGAAAACATATTTGATTGAATGTGCACGTTTCCGTAATTAAGAACAATGTTTTTTTTTTTAATTTCAACAGTAACATGATTCGTCTTACTCGGAACGTAGGTATAAAACACTGTTATTGCGGTTTGTATGTGATATAATTGTAATGTATGCAATTAACCTTAAACTTCAATTAAATTATAATACACTTACACTACATTACACCGGTAGTCTAGTGGTGCCAGAAACGGCTTTTAATCAAAAGTTCGTTGGTTCGATCCCGGTTCCGTACTACTGAGTTACTGCTAATTCATGTACGATTTACATTATACCAATGTACTTATAGCGAGATGATTAATGATCCATGATAACGTTGATGATGATGTCATCAGTTATGGGTTGAAATGTGGCAGGAGTGACAATATCTGAAAAGTGAAGATCTTCCAACCAGACGGGTGTTATGTCTGGCGGGGCCTGCCATCGCCCCGACGGTAGATGTCGGGACGTTGTATATACGCTAAGTCGCTATTAAACGTCATGCGCGTGATTTAGACTTCCATATTTAGAACTGCGCCATCTGTTGAGGATGTGTGGTATGTAGTGAAGTAGATCACCACATACTTAACGGAGAAGAAAACCTCGTGAGGAAACCTGCATGTCCACATGGGTGTGTGATGTCTACCAATCCGCACGGGGCCAACGTGGTAGACCACAGTTTAATCCCCCTCCTGATCAGGGGAAGTCCGTGCTCCTGTAGTGGGGTGAATATGGACTGGGGGTGATGATGACGACACCAACATTATGTACTATTTATTATTGCAGGGTTCTATAAGGCAGTCTGTCAGTCTGAATGATCAGTATCACAGAGATACCAGCTGTCAAGTTTGTCATCACTGCTCCGAATCTAAATCCGGTAATGAAATCTAGACGTTTCGATTCGAAATCGCGGTGTTAACCTATACACTATGTTGTGATTCACTTGTTTACTTGTAAGTAGCAAGTACCAGCATGTCTTCTTCCATTTTTAACAGGCTTCAAACAAAGGGTGACATTCTGAATTCATCTGTATAGGTATATTTTTAATTATGGCAATCGCTTGCAAATTCACGTTAATTCTTCTAGTGTTTTCTCAAGTTATATGTTTTTTGTTTTCCATTTAACAATAAAATGCCCGTGTATCACATTTTATTACTTATTGGGAATTGACACCAGTCCGAAAAATACCACAATGAGTAGGCGAGAGTTTCCGCAAGCTTATTTACCTTGAAAAAATACGGTCACTTTTCATTGTTAATCACAGTTTTATTCCGATATCGTTCGTGATTATTGACGATTGATAAACAAAAGAACATCACAATAAACCAATATAAAATACTAAAATCTGTAGAGAGATGCGGTATAATAATTGGTCCGAGCGTTGATCTCACAGAACAAAAGAAGGTTGTTCTGTGGTTGATCCGATTGCTGCCAAATCTTCCTCGAACATATCAGCAATTATTAATTAAATTTAATTATCAACAATTATTAATGAAACATATAAGCTCGAGCATATGATATATATGCTAGCTTACCAGTATATCACAGGCATCGCTGTTTTAGAGGTTCCAACATTCGAGAATAATAAATAATCGAAACCACACACGACGATTTTTCATTGTATAGGCGAAGGAAGAGTGGTGTAAAACATTCGTAGTAAAAACAAAAAACCGCGCTGATCCTGGGAGTCTGAACCGGCTACGTTATTTACTAATTAATGATTATCTACATGTGAGCGATTATTTTACTTTACATTGCTTGTAATTATATGTTTTACGTAAATGTAGGTATCTAAATTGTATGTGTGATTATTATTATTAAAAACGGGTTGAAAGAAAAGACATTTCATAAACGACATTTTAAAAATAAATCAAGCAAAAAAAAATCAAAACAAAGCTTTTGTTAGTTGTTAATAGAAAAAAGCGTGTTACAGCCTCTTTTTTATCTGTCTTACGATTAAAATGTAATAAGCTTTTTTATTAACAACTAATAAAAGCTTGTTTATAAAAAAATCTTTTTTCGTTTATATTCTTTATATATAATAGTCGAACAACTTGATCATCAGACCCTAGGACCAGAGTACTTATCAATACGAATCAAACAAAGGCCAACTCGAGGGGGTTACNAAACGGGTTGAAAGAAAAGACATTTCATAAACGACATTTTAAAAATAAATCAAGCAAAAAAAAATCAAAACGAAGCTTTTGTTAGTTGTTAATAGAAAAAAGCGTGTTACAGCCTCTTTTTTATCTGTCTTACGATTAAAATGTAATAAGCTTTTTTATTAACAACTAATAAAAGCTTGTTTATAAAAAAATCTTTTTTCGTTTATATTCTTTATATATAATAGTCGAACAACTTGATCATCAGACCCTAGGACCAGAGTACTTATCAATACGAATCAAACAAAGGCCAACTCGAGGGGGTTATGTCATTTAATTACAAAGTTCCCATGACCACCTTCCGGCTCCATCATCAGACCAGCTCCGTGTCGTAATAATATTGCATTGTCATCCGATTTACATATGTATCCAAAATTTCAGCTCAACGGAAACCGGGAAGTGGGTCAGTTTTAACTTTCAAGATTTGTTTACAGATAGACACCGGGACAGGTGAAACTAAGTAAAAGCTTGTAAAAATACTGGTAGCCGGGAAGTGTATCAGTAAACTGCGTGATATCTTCTCATCAGAAACACTGCAATGCATTAAGATTAAGGTATTCATCCAGTACGCATTGTCAATGATGTCCTATAGACCTGAGACATGGTCACTGACTAATAGACCTCATAAGAAAGCTCAAGGTCATGCGGCGAGCAATGGAAAGAGCTATGCTCGGTTTTTCCATGCGTGATAAAATCCGCAATGAGATAATCCGCAGGAGAACTACAGTCACTGACATAATTCAAAGGATTACAAAGCTGAAGTGGCATTGGACAGGGCACATAGCTCGTAGAACCGATGGACGTTGGGGTTTTAAAGTGTTGGAGTGGCGACCTTGAACCAGAAAGCGTAATACGGGTAGACCCCTAATTAGGTGGAGCGATGACCTGGTGAAGGCCGCGGGCAATCGATGGATATAGGCAGCTCATAGCCAGCGATCATTAAATCGACCTATGTTCAGCAGTGGACGTCTTTGGGCTGATATGATGATGAATGATGATTTTAAAAAGATAAAATGTGTACCTACCCACTTAACCTTAATGCTATTATCACATACTTTGTTTACTCTGTGCAATTGCAAAAGTGACAATGAAATGATTATAAAACCGCAGCAACCAAAAATATCAGAAAAAGGTGTACCGTTTATTTGCGGCTTCCAAATAAAAATGAGAATCTATTTAATAAGACAGTAATCTGATGGTCCAGTGCCCCACAGATTATTATTAATGTCGGAAAATTGAGCATAACCAGCCTTTCCGCAATTATGTAGAAGCTTGACCGTCACGAGCACCTACTGGCCAAGCGACTAAATAGAAATTTAATTCTACTTGATTTAGCGAGAGATCCGTTGGGATAATGTTAAAAGAAAATCATTTCACACTTAAAAGTCCTATTAATATTAAAAATTAGACAGTTTATATTTGGAAGCTTGTGATTATGTCACTCGTGACCAGTAATTGGTTTTAACTACTTACATGTATGAAACCAGTAATTGGTTTTAACTACTTACATCAAATACATTTTCTTCCATCGAGACGCCTACTTCATTTATTTATCAAGTAATTTATTTATTAAAAAACACAGGAAAATATTGAATAATATTTTGGCCATAATCATTTAAAATTACAGAACGTAAGTTCACCTACAATGGACACACACAAAATATGGCATAAAAGCCATAAAAAAGCTGTCTAAATATAAAATAAGTTTATATATAAAATAAGTTACCCCTTAACATAATCATGACAAATTATCATCATCATTTCAGCCCGTAGCTGTCCACTGCTGAACATAGGCCTTTCCAATAAAATTCCAGCGCGACCGGTCTATAGCCATCTGCGTCCAGCGAGACCCAGTGATCCTTACCAGGTCGTCGGTCCATCTCGTAGGTGGCCGTCCCACGCTGTGCTTGCTAGTACGTGGTCTCCATTCAAGGACATTTTTGACATCATGACAAATGATATTGACAAATTCAAAAAAAAAGTGCTGATCGTTTATCTCATTGATAAGACGTGTTACTCCGTAACCGTAACAGAATATTTAATACATTCAATGGCGACTATACGGCGCCGTGGAGAGCGGTGAAGCCGAGCATACGGCGCCGTGGAGAGCGGGGAGGCCGAGCACACGGCGCCGTGGAGAGCGGGGAGACTGAGTACACGGCGCCGTGGAGAGCGGGGAGGCCGAGCACACGGCGCCGTGGAGAGCGGGGAGGCCGAGCA
>WUAW01022693.1:0-15905 GCA_017165845.1 Thaumetopoea pityocampa
GTTTTTCTGCTCTGGTGAACAATTTTGGATTTGCGGGTTACTACGTTTATGCTTTCTAGCGTCGATATTTATCAACACAAAATGAGTTTTAACTTTACATACAATAAAAATACCAAATAACAAACTATGGCTGTTTCTTAAGCATTTCATTAATTTTATCGGCTGCTTCAAGATTTTACATCATATATTCGATCACAGATGTTCTTCTAAAAAGTGAGAATACTTAATTTAAACATGAAGTATATTTTCGCACAATTGTATCTCACATAGGCGAAGATCGAGTAACGCTCAAAGAATTTTGTCGATTTACGTGAGCTGCTTTACAGCGGTGGCAGAAATCCAACCGATTCCTTGATAATTTTAGAAAACTGTACGGAAATTGGCTGCAAACAAATATTGATTGGCCAAGTTGTGTGCAACCTTTAGTCAATCAAGAACCAACTGTTGATGGGATACCAAGAGCACACTCAGTCTCTCAAAAACCATCGGCATCATCGTCTGGAACAATGACAAAAAGATCCCGAACTATTCAAAGATCTAGAAAGCAAACAGAAAAAGAGAAGATCTGATGATCATACAGGCAAAAATTCCAGTGGATTGGCATATGTAGATGCAGCACGTTTAAAAGAAGAAGGGTATGAAGATATCGCATCTGTGATCGAATATATAATGAAAAATCCCGAAGCAGCCGATAAATTGATGAAACGCTTAAGAAACCAATGAAAACAGCCATAGTTTGTTATTTGGTATTGTGGTTGTCTGCAAAGTTCTAAAACTCATTTTGTGTTGATAAATATCTAGGTCAAACATAGTTGTCTAAGTGTGAGTATACTATAAACCTCTGCCAACTCCTTCAGAGATATAAGGGTGATGCTATATTATGTTACGTGTTTTTAAAATCTGTGTTCCTCAACTTAAACACTAAAAGGAACCCTTTCATATGTAAAAGTAAATAAAAAGATATTGATGATTTTTTGTAATAATCGGCAGTGATAACCTTTATGTGGAATATGTCAAAAAATCATAAATAATTAGTACTATAACCACCTGTAAATATATTACGATTTTTGTTGCCGTTTAAGAGATAATTAGATTTTTCATACTAGCTTCGTACAAATTTTTCATAAAAAATATAATTCCTTCGTTCTTGTGTAGAATTAACTCAATTGTTATTTTTGTATATAGTAATAACTAATAGAAGCGATATCCGGCAAAAATCCGGCACTTGCAAATTGAAATCCCTTAGTCTATGAAAGCCGATTTTCAGCCCACTGTGCGCCGTGGCTGTCGACAGGGATATTATTTTTCTTTATCTATACTATTATAAAAATGTTAAAGATCAAATTTTATAAATGAAATATATTTAAAAAACTACTCAGATTGATTAATTAAGGGCTTCTGAAGCCAAATACGTCGATGTTAGTTTGTTCGAGATTCACGCAAAAACCAGTAGATAGATTTTAGTCAAGCAATTATAACCATAATTATTCCAATTTAAGTACTGCGACATGCATCATCAAATCGGTAAAGTAGAATTGAGATCAGAATTGAAGATACAGCTTGATCCCTGTTTTAGTAGCTGCTGTTAAGGTCTAACGAGAACTCAAGTAAAAGTGGTTCCAAGGCTTTTTATATTATTTATGATTATTTCGGGATTATTACATTGGTGGTGTATTACATTAGTGGTGTAGTGGTTTTAGACACGGCTTACGATCGAAGGGTCCTGGATTCGAATCCCGGTCCAGAAAAAGTTATTATTTGTAATTCATGTACGGTCTACATTGTAGAGACCAATGTACTTAACGGAGAAGGAAAACTTCGTGAGGAAACCTGCATGCCCGCATGGGTGTGTGAAGTCTACCAACCTGCACTAGGCCAGCGTGGTAGACTATGGTCTAATCCCCCTCCTGATCAGTAGTAGTGGGGACGATATGGACTGGGGATGATGATGATTTCGGGATTTCCCATGTAGAAGAAAATGGATATTACGGGTAAAAGTTAGTTTCTTAAATAGGTGTACACCGTGATAGCTCGTTAGTGAAATATTTTCCTTTGTTTTCCATTTTATCCGCTCTAATAATTGAAATATGCGTCAACGTTTGAAATATATTAGTAGTCGGAGGAGAATAGAAAACTACAGAAAATATGAAAAGAAAATATTCCATTTTGCATCCACTAAGAACCAAAAATTTTAATAAAGGTGTTGTTTCTTAAAATAAATTAAAGAAATAAACAGTCAGTTACTTATTCACTTAGTTTAAAATTTATTTTTAACGAATATTCAAGTAAATAGCTGTCAATGTTGAAAGTAGTAATGACACAATTAAAAAAAAAGAAAGCTTAACAACTGAGCCGTCAACATTGAAAGTGCTAATGACACAATTAAAAAAAAAAGAAAGCACATCAACTGTTTCTATTAACTGAACATTTTCTTTCTATGAAATTTTTATTGAAATTTAAATAGAAAAAGTTTTATATTAAAATTTTCATAGACTGAAAAACATATATTAAAATATTATGTAGACCAGTTTATCCAACAATATATGTATGTCACAGTAAATATTATTATCAGTAATGTAACTAAAGTACAGCAGTCGTTTGAGGTAAGCTAGAGCTAGAGGGGGTAAGCAGAGCTCTTGGTCTTATTATACATACAGCTTATATCCCAGATTTACTGACATCAACACTGTATTTTAATAGATAAAGAAAAAAAGTAAGAAAGAAAACATTCATTCGACTTAGACCACTATGTTTACAAATATGTGAACAGTACATATGAGAATAGGGAGAAAAGTACTAACAGCTTAACATACTGTTTTAGTGTTGAAAGATAGCGCTGGTTTTCAGCTAGGCCTGCAATGAAAATATTTATATAACTTAAATGAGTATCACGCGCAGAATTAAGATTACGTTCGAATACATTCTGGCAACAGTATATTTACAATATTCCATAAATATTACTGGATAGGTACAAAACAGCCATTAACATAATTTTACATGGTCTTTATGAGCTATAAATGGTGTCAGGGCCGTCTTCAAGGGGTTCAAGGGGTGCGGAGCACCTGGGCGCAGAGTCCTAGGGGGCGCAAGTCGACTGCCATAAATTTCGATGGGTACCTACTACAATGAGACAACGCGACCGGAGCTGACTTTCGCACCCCGGCGCCGAATACGCTTAAGACGGCCCTGAATGGTGGTTCACTATGCCATTCATTTGTCACATCAGAATATTCCCTTTAATACGACTACGAAAAGATAAAACAGACTCAATTTTGAGTAAACGGGATGGGAGATCTTTCGAAATTTACAGCATTGTAATATGCAATTTTTGGTATTGCTCAAAACCAAACAAATGGAATTTTTTAATGTATCCCATTAAAACATGAGACAAGACAACAAAAAGGAACCAAATTAAAATTGGCACGCAAAAAATAGTTATGAAAAATATTAACAAATTACAAAAATACAAAAATTTTACTGTAACCAGACTCTGAAAAAAACCTGTTTCGTGGGTCTCCATGGTGTTTATGCACGTAGGGCTTCCCGTCGCGAGTCCACACATAGTTCCATTTGATTCTGACAGCTTCTGTGTGCACTTTGTAGAAGAGCTAGTGATTAAATCTACTCAATCTTAATACAATGCGATACAAATGAGAATAGGATCGATACGATTGCACCATGTTGTGACGTCATAGCTTTCAATTCAAACTAATAATGACTTTAAATAATTAAATATTATATTTGGCTAATTTAATATTATTTAAAGTGTTTATATAAATTTAATGTAAGACTTATTATTGAAAGTATTCTTCGCAAACCGTATTTTTCAAGTGACATTTGACAGATAGAGGTCATTGACGTTCCTATTCTCATTTGAATCGCATTCTAGTGCAATTTTAATTTACAGCCTGTCCTATCATCGGATAGGACAGGCTGTAAATTAAAATTGCACTAGACATTGTCATTTGACAGATAGAGGTCATTGACGTTCCTATTCTCATTTGAATCGCATTCTAGTGCAATTTTAATTTACAGCCTGTCCTATAATCGGATAGGACAGGCTGTAAATTAAAATTGCACCAGAATGCGATTCAAATGAGAATAGGAACGTCAATGACCTCATCTGTCAAATGTCACTTGAAAAATACGGTTTGCGAAGAATACTTTCAAGAATTACAGTATCGACTGTAATCAATTTATTAGTGAAAACCCCAGAATCCCTTTAGTTGTTATTATATGTCGCTGTGAAATATATCTGTGCAACTACGATTTTATTTTAGTGCAAATTATTATCGGAATTGAATTGGATTGATTGGAAAGCGTAGCGCGGGTTGACCGCAACTAGGTGGACCGTGACCTGGTGAAGATCACAGGCGATCGGTGGATGCAGGTGGCTTATAACCTGCTCGGTGTGGCGATCATTAGGGGAATACAATGTCCAGCAGTGGACGTCTGTGGGCTGATGTAATCATGATAATGATATAAATTGTTGACTACACCTTTCTCATCCCTTTTACATCTTCTTAGGCAGTGACATTGTGTTCTGTAAATACTATTTTCAAAATAAATATTTCATTTTGTTCTATTTGCTCAACCCGAAAATCACCGATTTAAAAAATATAGTGTACACGTTTACACTTCCACTATTAAATCAGTGAGAAGTGTAACTTTTCTTAGGTACGATATGAATCAGACACCGTCAAACGGGACTTTTTCATCAACCATTAACTTCATCAAATGGGACTTTTTCGTCAAACATTAACTTCATCAAACGGGACTTTTTCATCATCCATTAACTTCATCAAACGGGACTTTTTCATCATCCATTAACTTCATCAAACGGGACTTTTTCATCATCCATTAACTTCATCAAACGGGACTTTTTCATCATCCATTAACTTCATCAAACAGGACTTTTTATCAACCATTAACTTCATCAAACGGGGCTTTTTCATCAACCATTAACTTCATCAAACGGGACTTTTTCATCAACCATTAACTTCATCAAACGGGACTTTTTCGTCAACCATTAACTTCATCAAACGGGACTTTTACAAGTGAGTACATTGTAGGAACCTCTGACACGTTTCGTACTGTATAAGCGTTACAGTAACGTTTTATATTTCACTGTGCCAAATAGAAGTTTCACTTCAAATTACGATCACGCATTATTTTTTTTTTTGTATTAGAGTATAAATTCATAGGTGTTCCGTCGGATTTTTAGGCAGATGTCAGATGGAAAGCCATCTTGTAATATAACAAACTGGAGGGTAGGTTGAGAACTATTTAAAAAGTGGGTGGGTAGGATTTTGCAACATTGTAGGAATATTTTTTTTTGTCATTATTGGAACGGTTATGAGTTGATTTATACATTTTTAAATCAGCCATATTGTTTTTAGGGTGAGGTCTTATATACTCAAGGTATTATAATGCAACATATCACACTTTGTTGTTTGAAATCAGTCTATTAGTTTTTGAGTTACGACCGAACATGCATAGTCTCTTAAATTTATTACCGTTTCTTGGACGTACATAACGTAACGTAGTCGAGTGAAAAGGAATGGTGCTATTATATTCACTCATTTCAATCACATTGCCCTTTGAAGTGACATTTTATGCGACTTAAATCCACGAAGCGATAAAATATCCATAGTTTTGCTTTGGGACACGAATCTCTTTAGACGACTTCTCAAGAATCTCTTTAGACTTCTCAGTATGTTATCTGGTCCAATACAATAGAACAACGGTTTCAAATTTAATTTTTATTTTTCAGAAGGAATGTATTTTGTTATAATGAAATATCAGTGTTTCGAGAGTTACTTAGAAAATGCGAATAATTGATATAAAGTTAAATAAAAAATTAACAATCAATAGCGTAGGTGTTATTCTTTAGGCGCAATTTCTACGCTTAACAAATCTAGAATTGTCTCATCTACATATGTAAATGAGACCTAATATTTCGTTCAGGGATAAACTGATAAATTTCCGTATGGGTCCAAGATTTCAAGATTGTGTAGACTTCCATGTTACATGTTTTAATTCATATATTTATATTTTTAGTGCAGTAGTCTTTTCACTAAAGGAGAACATAAATTTCAATAGAAAATAAATCTCACGCGAACGTCTTCCAACCTAATTCCGTTTACGATAAGAGCAACTATTGGATTTATATTTTCGGTTTTTACACAAGCTTTTGATGCCGACAAGATAAATCCCAACGGAACACTCGACGTGCAGAAGCTTTCAACGGCTTCTAGGAACCACTATGTCAGAATAGCTCTACGGGGAGGCTCTAGTATACAAAGCTATTTTTGTATAGAATCTTCAATAGGAAACTAATAACCTAGAAAAAAAAACTCAGAACTGATGTTAAGTTGTCTAATTATTTCTGCTGTTTTTTATCTTGGTTAGTAGTAAAGTTGCCTGTTTATTCTCATCTTCTTCGTCTAGGTATTATTGATCCTAGCTATTGGTTAAATTGCCAAGTTATTTCTACTTATCTGAGTCATCGGTCGCGATAGCATCTGAGTGGACGCGACAACGCCAAAGGGCGCTGAACAGGGATTGGGAACCTGCACCGGATAAAGGCCGATAAACATTACGTCTGCGCTGCGGCTGTCGACTGACTTAAAATAGACTTTGATACAAAACATAAAACAAACTGATTCAATGTAAATAATTTTACTAAGAATTCTGAATTTCTGAGTTTTAATTAAGTATCTACTATACAAAAAAAGACGTATAAAAATAAATATAATTCTACCTTTTCATTGGAAAGTGCTATTTTATTACCTGTTCTCTTAGTAAGTATAAGTAACACTGTTTGTACTCTCGTAAATATGTATAAGTATCTCTTTTGAAGATCCTGAAGTTACATCTTCAAATAAAACTCATTTATCTTGTTTTATATGTATATTTGTGATGATTTCTCTTTAGTATATACGTTTCAAGATATACATAATGGCATTTTTCCAATTAGAGTGTTTGTAGATCCTGAAATGAACTAGATTAAATCTGTATAACACTTGGTGTGGCTACGGAATAAGGCCGTTGTTTATTTTTTAACTTTTAATTAAGTTTGTTATTCTTTGATTAGATCTATATTCAACGATAATTTAATTAACAATGATGACCGCTATAAGCTTCTCAGCTGATAATTGCTTCTTTTCACAATCCATATAATCTTTACTTGACATAAAAGGTTTTCTTAAAGTTACATAAGTGTATATAAAGTACCGCTTTAAACTTTGAGATATCCGATTGAATAATACGGTTTTATTTTTCAAACAATTGAGGTCTTAAGTCAACCTATCCCTTTCAGTTATTTACAATAATTTTGATAATAGGCAGACATAAGAACATTAGAGATTTAATTAGATGTTCATATGAGACGAGGTGATGGTGCTTGGTGCTCGTGGAGAAGGAAAATCCGTCCCGCTGTAGTAGGGGACGAATATGAACTGAGGATAATAGTGGGATTAGATTTATACCAACCCACTCTAGGCCCGCGTAGTAGACTATAGCCTCATACACTCCTGATCTGGGGAGTTTCGTGCCCCTGTAGTGAGGACAAATATGGACTGGGGACGAAAGACGTATGAACATTCAAATTAAAACCATTACTGAAATGAACAATAAGTAAACAGTTATTAAAAGTAAACTACTACATATAAAATAAAGCATAATGCAAATTTTATTAAAATTTTACCCGACCAAGAAAATAAAAGCTCTTTTAATACTAATAAAAATGTCTAAATCTAGATACTGTGTGGGTAAACACAAAAGGAAGCTAAAAAGGGAGCTTTAATCCGGTGGAGGCTGCGCCGCGCGCCTCAGGGCCCGCGTCTTGTCTGTCAAGTAACCAGGGCTCCGGCCCGGTAATTTAACGACCCTTTAATGTCAAACGTGAACGATCACGTCCAGTGTTATTTCGTTATTGGTGCCAGCGATGAAATACAGAGGCGGAAGGTTGTTGCAAAATTATGTTGATTTTCTTCAAAGAAAATTATTTGTCTCAATCAAAAGCGTCATAATCATAATAATAAGCGTCATAATCATAAGCGTAATAATCAGTTTTAGGTTCAAATATTTTACTAATAGAAGTAGACCCTATACTCTCCGCAATAAATGCATTATAGCTATATAACGTCATAAAAGACAGTCTTGTGACGACGTATTTGCAAATATTATATTACACAATAAGAACTAATATTACATTCATACACACACGCCGATATCCCATAAGGGTAGGCAGAGACCATAGTACATACTACATACATACATACAGTTACGCCTCTTTCTCATTGGGGTAGGAAGAGACCACTTCTTTCCACCTGCTACGACCGTTTAATGTAGCGGTGGCTATCAGCAGTCCACATTTCGCCCCTGCGGGAAACAAGACGTGTCGGGTGGCGAACCACGACGCCGCCATTTTATAAGGTTCAAACGATTGGTGTTCAATAGTTAACTACGTACATACATACATACACTTGCGCCGGTATCCCATAACGGTAGGCAGAGACCACAGTTCATCACATCCTACGATCCTGACACACCTCTCTCGCCTCATCCACATTCATTAATATTTTCATACGCTTTCGCCGATTAAGAGTGCCGCGAACTTGACCTTTTTGAAACAAGTTGTTGATTTAATTAAGAGGTATGAAAGAATAATTTTACATTTTATAACTAATTGGTTGGAAAGCAGAAAATTCTAGAAGTGTGATATTTGGAGCTCAGAGACCGCTCTTATGATCACATTCATTAGCATTATTACATTTAACATAAAATTACGTGAACTAAAGGGGACGCGGTTCAAATAAGTGGTAGTCCAACAATTACATTGCCGGATCGTACGAGTACCCCCGCTTTACACGGTCTCAGCGGTGACTTTACCACAGACGAATTATACTTATTTCATGAAATAAATATCAGTTAATTAAATAACATGTAAGTAATAAGTATCATGTGGGTATTCGACACGTCTCGTTTCCTGCGAAGGCAAAACTTGGGCTACGGATAGCCACTTTGCTCGAAGCAAGTGGAAACAAGTGGTCTCTGCCTACCTTAATTCTTCGGTAATATAATGGTCTGTATCCTCACCTGTCACGCGAGAGCCCGTGGTCCGATTCCCAGCCGGAGAACTAGAGAAAAGTCGTGATTATGGCGAAGGAAAACATCGTGAGGAAACATGCTTCTTCTGCAATTTTTTCGACAGCGTGTGAAGTCTGCCAACACGCATTCTGAGAAGAGACCGCCTGCAGTGGAACTGTGGATAGGTTGATGATGATGGGTATATAGACTCAAGTGTTACTACTGAAATAACATTCTGTCCCATGTGAGCATCACTGCATGGCGCCGGATAATGATAGCGTCACTGTACCTCTTCCCCTGGATGCTGTGCGAACCAGCTCAGGGATGTACCATAATAATGGGCACCAGCAATATCCTGTTATTCAATCAAAATCTAAGGTGATTTCCAAAACACATGCCTACTATGACTCCCTTATTATCCCTCCTTTTTAAGGAGAAGGCGCACAGTGAGCAATGGACTTCCACGCGCTGATGATGATGATGATGATGATGTATATAATTTAAAAGTGTGAACCTATCTGCTTTACGTATACTTTTTATGGCCTAATTTTATACATGAGAGGTTTTAAGTAATAATTTTGTTTTAATTTTTTTTAATATGTGCTCTGTGGCGCCGGTATAATAATAGCGTCACTCCATTTCCTCCCATGAATGCTGTGAGAACCAGGTAAGCGATGTCAGATACAAACATTTCTGCTCATCACACAAAGTTTATCCCCACCGCGATTCGAATCCGAGACACATCGGTACAGAAAGTAGGGTCAGAGCCACTGTACCAATCAGTCGTTAAAAACACTTTGTAATGTTATTAAAATAATTCAACCCGCCACATCCCTCGTCTTGTGCCGGAGCCCGAGCAGGCGGCCTGCTCGGGCTCCGGTGGAAACTTGTGGCATTACTTTCATTCGGTCGCGACCCGTGCTCACGTCTCTACTTCCGGTGTACGCAAACGTGCTGACCCGACATTTGTGTTACTTTAATGATATTATTTACTAGGTATTCCCCGCAACTCCACCTGCGTGAATGTCGGTTTCTGCTACATAGGAAATCCCGAAACAGCCCTATATTTATATTAAAAAGCCTAAGAACCACCTTTACTTGAGCTACTAAAACAGGGATCAAACTGTATCTTTAATTTTACTGGACCGATTTTGATCAAATATAACACAGCATTGAAGTCGGCATAGTACCTTAAGACTGTATTAGTTGGACCAAAGTCTACGCGCTGGTTTTTGCATGAACTGAGCTCGAACAACAAACAAACAAACATCGATGGATTTGGTCTCAGAAGCTTTTAATTAGTCGATCTGAGTAGTTTGTTTTTAAATAATTTTTATTTACATAACTTGAAATTTAACAATTTTATGATAGTAGTAATAATTAAGCCAATACATAAATACGTATCATTAAGGAGTGCGCAATAAGCGAGGGTGAGCACGTTTATCCAAATCAACCTGTGTCAGTGATACCCAGTGTCAAAGTGATTGCGAAAGATGATTGCCTTATTCTTTGCTTAAACGGGTCATTTCGTAATTGCAATAATTACGAAATAGAGCTAGAGCATTGATACCTAAACTATCTAAATCGACCCCAGGAGTTGACGATGATCTGCAATTCATACCAACTTTTAAAAACACATTTGAATTTGATGAATTTGCAAAAAAAAAATAATATTAACTACCCAAAAATGAAAAATATGTCGAGTGGTCTACGAAATGAAAAAGTTCGTGGACCTCTGACCTGTATATTTTTTATTGTTTGTAATAATTATAGTGAAAAACGACTTCAACGAAACGTAACGTCAGCTGCACGAAATATCGATTACTCTTTAGGTGGGTATTGACAGAAAGAAGAAGGATCAGACGGAATAAAGAGAGCTATTATATTGAGAGAATAAACAGATATATTTTATGTCACTGACTGTTATGAATTAATGTAATGCGTATTTATTTTTGTATTTGTAGTTGGTTTCCGAAATAAAATAAAATTTAAAAAATAAATAAAAAATCATTTTAATACGTTAATCTCAAGGACACAAAACAAAAACATCCGAACTCGCCGAGTGTCTGCTGGGAACGTTTAAACTGATTTTCACCGGGGAAAATTAAAAAACTTCTGTTCACCGTTCCGAGCGGGCTTACCAACTTTATTATGTTCGGCATTTTAAGGGCGGTGCGGGCGATCCGCTCCGACGTACAAAAACTCGGGCGACTCGGTTAAATTATCACTAAGTTTTGATTACGGACGCGCTGAGCTAGTTTGAACCATCGTTACGTACGTAGCTTTATATAAATTTGGGACCTCTCCAACCGCGTGGTAGTGGCAGGACGGATGGATCCTTTCTATATGAGTAATAACGATTATATGGAACTAACTCGTCCTACAGTTAAATTGTGAATGTTATTATAATCTTGTCTTTTGTAGCCCAAAAAAAAAATATTATTATTATATGGTAAAACTGAAAATTTTGACAAGCGCCTAATACATAAGTCATATAATATTAAACAATTTTTCTCATTATCAAAATGCAATGTAAATTGTATTATTTGGTATAAATAATTTGTTTATTTTTATTTGAAATCTATGTCACGTATAAAATTATGCCATAACATATACTACGTATACTAGTTAGGCTAACACTTTTAAATTATTACATAAAATTGAAAAAAAAAGCCGCGGGCAAAAGCTAGTGGATAAATATCTGTTATATGGAATAATGACGTCACAGCATAACTTCGCATAGATACCATTAGAACCAGCCAAGAAATACATGAGATGATTCACTGTACTAATTTTGTTTTAACCCGACTGCGCCAGAAGGAGGGTTTTGTTTTTCGAGTATATGTATGCATGTATGAATGTATATTTCATTGGCACGCTCTGTTGCTTAAACATCCTGATGGATTTTAGCTTGAGAAATGTCGGTAGATTCGCCTTAACTGTGAGTGACACTGAGTATATCAAAAAAATAACATCTTTCACGCAACTGGACTTTTTTAAATAATGTTTTTTTTAAATGCTGCGTCCTCAAATGGTTATATTAAATCACCGATACCCAAAGTGGTCTATATCGACCCCCAGGGGTCGACGATGACCTGCAAGGGGTCCATGACAGCTATTAAATTAGAACACATTAGAACTTGATGATATCAATAACACATTAAGATTTGATGAATTTGCAAAAATTCAGTGTTAGCTAAGCAGGGAGGCGGTCCAAACAAAAGCGACAAAATGCAAGTGGTCTACGAGACAAAAAGTTTGGGGACCTCTATATTAAATAAACAAACCATGGTGAGGAATGAATAACGTTTTCTTACAGTAAACAAATCACAATCGAGGAACTTTAAAAGTAACCCCTGCAGATCCAACCCAATAATAATTTAGACCATACGACTGAACACGGCGAGTTGAAGTTGAGACCGCCGGCGACAATTGACAATTTACACGCCGGTCACGTAAAAGGGTATAAAAATTTGAATAGAATTTCAATATTCAGGAAGTTATTGAGTAAGCAACTTAACTTTTTTTTTGATGAGAAAAGTTCGCGTATGATGGAAGAAACGCCGATAGACTGACAAGGAATCTATTTGACGGAAAAGAGACGACGATATTTGAATATTCCCTTTGTGAGGTGATAACCAAGTAAAAAGTTTCGCAGCTACGAAATGCGGGCGAAATTTGACAAATTTATGATAGCGGAACTCGTAATAAGTATCAATTTAACAGAGTAGATACTCCTCCTTGAGGAATTCGTTGACGTTTAATGTAATGTAATTTTATATATAGCTAATAGACTGATACGATGATAACTTAGCAAATGGGCTTGATGGTTGCTCAGCTGCAATCCATGGACATCTTAAAAATATTGGAAATAGAACGGTACAATATACTTATACGGCGGTGTAGTCTTGACTAGCACTGTACAGATACTATTTCATCAGTTCAATTATGAGACTATAAAAGAATCAATATTTTCTTTGTTTTTTTCACTTATTGGAAATATTAACTTTTAAATGAGTAAAAAATATGATATTATACATTATTGTACAATTGAATTCAATGCTATGACCTTAGGATCGGAAGCCGATCACAATCATGTCGGCCATAACGCTGCTTGATTCAGTTGAGTGAATAAGAGTTTGGCAGACCACTGAATCCAGTATGATTTGCTACGACTATAAGTAAAATTTCTCTGAGTCAAACAAGGTTTGGTTGGGAAATACAGTAGTTGATATAAGATTGTCAAAACAGCGACTGGTGAGGGGTTGCACCTAGCGAAATAGCCAAATCGCTCTGGGTCTTGGTCTCTAGATCTCAGTTGAGGATCAAGACCCGTGCAGGTCGCAGAAACATCCGAGTTCAGTTTACTGCTAGCATTAGGATTTATTAATTGACAAAAGTAATAAATCTCTAAATTTGCACAGCACTTTAAGACCCTAATGTTACATCATTTAAGTCCCTCCTGATATATAAGTCACTACTTACACACTTTTGCCCGCGGCTCCACCCACGTCAATGTCTGTTTTCTGCTACTTGGGAAATCCCGACACAATCCTAGATTTATATAAAAAGTCTTAGAACCACTTTTACTGGACCCTTCATACCTAAGCGGCGACTAGTAAAACAGCGATCTTCAATTCTACTGGACTAATTTTGATGAATGATGCCGCATTAATTAAGTCGGAATAGTACCTTTAAGACTGTAAGAGTTTAATCAAAATCTACGCTTTGGTTTTTACGTGAAGCTCGAACAAACAAACAAACATCGACGGATTCGGTTTTAGAAGCCCTTAATTAGTCGATCTGAGTAGTTTGTTTTTAAATATCTTTGATTTTTGAAAATTTGACATTTAAAAATTTTATAATAGTAAGAAGATAGATAACACTGGGGTGTCGTTCGTATTCATGGCGCTCTGCCCTCGCTCCTGGGCTCGCATCTTTTTTTCCTAAATTTATCGAGCACAGTCTGTATTAGTCCACAACTTTTACTGGCGTCACGTACAAACTTCACCTGGCGCAGAAATATGGTACATATTTCCATAAAAGTTTTTTAAAGTTTATCTGCTAACGATAGGTCATCATTCATTTCATTAACTTGCCTGACTGAAATGTTTTACTCAGATTTTCTCAGACATAGACAAGATATCTTGATTATACAATTTCCGAAGAGCGCGCAAAAATGTATGAAACGTGTATCTGATTTTATTTGTAAGGAACTGATAATATTGAAAGTAACTATATCTATTTAGTAACATCTGATGTTAAGTGTTGGTCTAAGAGTTAGGAGTCCTAATGCTTAGGATACGAGGCGCCATGTTATCGATCGATATTTAACGTAACATTTCACACTGTGGTACAAAACACAACGCAAACAAATCTTGATTCGTACATTAAAATCGGTACAGACACGACTATCACGTGCTTTAATGATCGCCACGCATACACGCACGCACGCACACATGCACGCACGCACGCACGCACGCACATACGCATAATAATATGAATTGTAGATAGAATATATCGACAATATCGATAGTATAGAAAAGGTAAACGGGTGGTCAAGTATCAATTGAATACAAGATTTGTTTTGTATTGTTTTATTTGTGTTTTATTGTTTTTATTTCGTTTTATTTTTAATTTTTAAGTAGTAATATAGTTTATAAGATTCTTGTTTCTTGATATTACCTCAAATTTGATTTCTCGATTATACAAATTATGATATTATTGTCTGAAAATAAATTAATTTTATTCAGTTTTTTTTTATAGAAGATTTTTAGTGGTTGCGTCGTTCGAATTAAAAACTGCAAGTCGATGTTTTTATGCATTATTTCACTATTTTATATTCCATTCCTAAGCCGTCTCTCGCTTTAAAAATTCCTGTTATATTTCTCAATTCCATTTAAACGGACGCGAAACGCCATAACATCACATCCTCTAAACTAAATGGTGCAAAACTTTATACATTTAGTTGATAATTAACCGCTGTAAACTATCACCGTACCAAACTTTCTAACATTTGGCTTGTTAAGGGTATTAACAGTTCATTACAGTCCTTTGAAAATTCTGCACGTATGTAAATATTAAACACCGGTACTCTTTGTCCCTGTTTACCGTCCCAACTGACCTATAAATTGGCTACATTAAAGATTTGTTGGAAATATAAAGACATAATTATATATATAAAANTTACAGTCCTTTGAAAATTCTGCACGTATGTAAATATTAAACACCGGTACTCTTTGTCCCTGTTTACCGTCACAACTGACCTATAAATTGGCTACATTAAAGATTTGCTGGAAATATAAAGACATAATTATATATATAAATAATGAAAAACTTTGTTTTATGTTAACAACATCATCATTTCAGCCCGTCGCTGTCCACTGCTGAACATAGGCCTCTCCAGCCGAATTCCAGCGCGA
The DNA here is from genome assembly GCA_017165845.1 of Thaumetopoea pityocampa. Lineage (NCBI taxonomy): Eukaryota > Metazoa > Arthropoda > Insecta > Lepidoptera > Notodontidae > Thaumetopoea > Thaumetopoea pityocampa. The sequence goes on from WUAW01022693.1 coordinate 15,516, forward strand.
CCGGTCCATAGCCACCTGCATCCAGCGAGACCCAGCGATCCTCACCAACATATGAAATAATAATGTAAAATGATATTTATTATATTAATAAAGGATATGAAATTGTAAAAGAAAATTTTAAGTTTGTCTTGATGAAATGTAATGTAACCTAAAATGCCAAAGGAATTTTAGTATTTTTCTCTAATATTAGTAATAGTGAAGTCAAAACTGCAATTTTAAGGTTTGTGTAGTATTAAAAACACATTTCTTGCACAAAGAGGTAGGTCGAACGAAAAGCAGAAATGTTTCATGAAACCGCTCGGCACAATTTGTTACGCAAAATAAGAGAGCGGCGTATAATTATGGTAACAGGTTTCATTTGGAACCACATTGATAATTTAACAATGAATA
>WUAW01022694.1:15544-31179 GCA_017165845.1 Thaumetopoea pityocampa
AGTATATGTTTGTTTCGGGATTTCTCATGTAGCAGAAAACCGACATTCACGCAGGCGGAGCCGCGGTAAGTTAGCGAATAAATAAAATAAATATTTTGGATTCACACTGACAAAAAGTTGCACGAATAACAGATAAACACTCTCGCTACACCAAACAACATGAACAATGACAGTTTTCACTTGAAAAGAAAATATCATTACATTATCGTATGGAGTTTTGAAATCTTAACAAACAAAATCGCAACAATAAAGGTAAAGGCTACGTAGAATCGAACAAGTTTTCCAAATAATCTTCATTGTACAATAGAAAGAATTTTGTTGATGCGGTTTAATGATTGAGAGAATACGCGAAGTAAACGATAGGCTGGTCGCACGATCGAATTTAATAAACAAAACCGCACGCTTAGCGCACGCGTACACTTTCTTCACTCTAGAATTATGGCAATATGAATTATTGATCTACGGTAATTGGCAAGGTCTGTGCGTCGGCAATAGAATAGCGTCACCCTACATCAGAGGTTCCCAGACATTTCTTCACATAGACCACTTTCAAAATTTAGCTGGTTCCGGTGGACCCCCGCAGCTACATTCCTACCATATTTCCAAAACTGGACAAAAAATATAAGGATTAGATCTAACTATGGAAATTTGCGTACGCCAACGTAGACCCCCGTCGAGTCTCCTGTAGACCCCTGGGGGTCCCCCTGAACCACTTTGGGAACTAAGACCCTATATGCTCTCATGGGTGCTGTGCGAACTAGCTAAGAGATGTATCCTTATCGAATGAAATGTACGAACGTTTCGGCCGTTACGATTTTATTATAATATAGATATTTAGATAATAAATAATTGTTTTAATAGGACATATTCTTCAAATGCTCACTTTCTTAGTGCGATTACAAAACTGCATCATAAGCTTTAATCACAAATGTGTGAATTTTAATTCCAATGATCGATCACTTTCATTGGCATTCCACTTGAAATACATAAAAGTTGAATCGACACTCAATAGACGTGGGGCAAGCATCCTGGAACCGCTATCGACAAAGATCATAAATATGGAATAAATTGGTATTATTATAGTAATCAATATTATTTATTTATAAAATAATTATATAAAGGTGAATATAAGACTACATTAGAAGCTGTTAGCTATTACAATCTACTGCGATCTCTATTCCGCCTGTCAAGCGTGGAGAATATGGCAAATTCCTCCTTTTTAGGCGCCCAAGGTCCAGAAGTGGTCTTCTACGAGCTGGTAAAGAAGAAGTTAAGCTTTCGGTTCATTTGTTTCGTGTCACAACTGTATTAATTTTAATTCCAATTATCACTTTTTTAGTGCTCCGCACGAAATAAAATTAAATAAAATAAATTAATGGAATAAGCAACGTGAAGTCACTATCTATAAGATTGAGATATAAATATGGAATAGATTGATTTTAATATAGTAATAATATTAATTTGTAGTAAATTGTTGCATTGAGATGAATACAAAACTACATTGTGAGCTTTCACTTTTCATTTGTATCATAGTCTGTGTTAATTTTAATTCCAATAATCACTTTTATTGGCGCTTCACATGAAATAAATAAATGTTGGCCGAGTAGCGTGGGGTTGCTATCTACAAACGTGAAAACTATTGAATAAATAGATTTTAATGTAGTATTTAATAGTATAAGTTTTTTTTGTAAATTATTCCATAGAGGTGATTAAAAACTATTATATATTATAAGCTTTCGCTTTTCATTTGTGTCATGTCATGGCTTTGTTAATTTTAATTTCAGTAATCACTTTCTTAGTGCTCTACACGAAATTAATACTCAATTAAATTAATACGAAATTGATACTCAGTAGGTGTAGGACTAATAATACGGATCCGCTATCTACAAGAGTTAAAATATGGAATAAATTAGTGTTAATATAATACATGAAATTAGTTTTTGTTAATTGTTGCATAGAGGTGAACACAAAAGTACAGTTGACTTTCACTTTTCATTTGTGTAATGTCACAACCGTGTTACTTTTAATTCCAATGTACACTTTCATTGCTCCTCCCACTCGAAATAAATGAACGTTGAATCGATATTCGTCAGGTGTGGAATAAACAGCATGGCATCGCTATCTTCAAGAGTAAAAAATATATATTTACTAGCTTTTGCCCGCGGCTCTGCCCGCGTGTATGTCGATTTTCCGCTACATGGGAAATCCCGACACAACAGATTTGTATAAAAAGCCTAACAACCAATTTTACTTGACCTCTCGTACCTCAACGGCGACTACTAAAAGAGGGATCAAGCTGTCTCTTCAAATCTACGAGACCGAATTTTATGAAATATAACGCAGTATTTAAGTCGGAATAGTACCTTCAAAACTGTAGCCTTTTAAACAAAATCTACCTGCTGGTTTTTGCGTGAAACCCGAACAAACAAACAAACAAACTTCGGTGGATTTAGTTTCTGAAGCCCTTAATTAGTCAATCTGTGTAGTTTGTTTTTAAATATCTTTGATATTTGAAAATTTGACATTTTAACAGTTTTATAGTAGTATAGATATAACATTCATTTTTAGTCAATAGTGGGTACATTAGAAATTTTTTGAACGGATTCATAAATATATTCATTTATATATTGATCTGCCCGAAATTGTGATTGCCGTTAGTTTATGTTTAAATCGTCTATATGCCTTCACGCTTACCTTCATATGAGTATCTCACCTTATTTCGAACTACAAACTAACCCTTCCTTTATAAATTGATGAAAAAGTATCACAGACAGTGTACACAAGAGGCTATGCATACAGTATGACCAGGATGCATTATTTCAGACACGTATTACTAAAATTGTCTAAGCACACCCCTGCCGCCTAAACTCGCGTGCGGACGCACTTGCACATGCGCGTACACGCACACACGCACGCTCTCCCCATGCCAGACATACAGGCCGATGTTTCTTGATATCAGAGATCAAATTTGTATGAAAGCAATAGAAAAAAGATATCTTTAACTATAATATAGTAGCGTGTAATAACAATGATAATAAAAATATTTTACAACAGTTGTTGTGTTTGATAAGATTTCAATCTTAGCTGAGAGTAGTTGCTATTTTTCGATAGCGTCATACGTCACAAGCAGATGGTCAGTAGCATTAACAAAAGAGTGGAAAACACGCTAAGTATTAATCTCTCTGTTTACTTCCTTTACATAAAAAGAATTTCAACTATTCACCTTCTCTATTCTCGTAGGTGAAGGTGGATGATAGGTGTGGGTGTTAAAATGATATACATAATGATTTAAACATTGACGTATAATACATATTATCATTATCAGCACGAGCCCGGGTCAGTTCACAGCGGAACATAGGTCTCCTCTTTAAAAAAAGAGATTTGCTATAATTTCCACACTTGGAGATCGCAATAGGTTTTAATTGAATGACAGGACAGTGCTCAGCTGGTTCGCACAGCATCCACAGGAAGAGATGAAGCGAGTCTGTTATCATGTTGATGCCACACATCATATATAAACAGTATTAACCCTTTCGCGACGTGCTATTTTCCTATTAAGTATGCCCATAAGATGGGCAGTTTTCGTGGTTTGCGGAATCGTACGGTCTTCGTCGTACTACTACTGCCAGATTCATACATGACAAATAAAATAATAGACAAGGTTAAACCTGCCTATAAACACAAATAAACATATCTAACACATAAAACGGAAGCGTCCGGCATTTGTCGCGTAAATCACGGGAATATACGGTCTTCGGCGCGAAAAGGTTAATGACCTAATTTGAAATGAGACACCATCCACTAAATCACAGCCCTCCTAAATGCTGTAACCAAAAGGAGAAATCCACGCGTAAGAAATTCTACGTCGTCGAATAAAGCAACAGCCTGTATCGCGAGGCTCGCTCGCCGTCTATTTGTTGTGCCGTAGCTTTGTCGGGACATGCAGGTCATTAATTGTTCTGAACGCCAACTCCTAATCGATAGCACACCGCGTTCGATTCTAGTTTATATTAGTGTTATTTGCATTAAACGTATACGCCTAACGCAGATAACTGATGAACAATGTTTAGAATTTAGTTGCGTTCTAAACTGATGAATCTACGATCGCCAATGGAGTGATCATTTTTTCTAATATTTAATACGATTTTTGCTCAAAAACTAACATAGTCGCGTGTTAGCGTACGGCAGTTTAAACATTAACACAATCATAACACTTTGATAGTGTTATCGAGGTTTTATGATTATGTTAGTGCTTACACTGTATAACTTTGGTGTGTTTATTTATAATCATCATCAATATCATCATCTCAAAATGAGAGGGGTTGGCTTATAGTCCATCACGCTGGCCTAACGCGTGTTGGTAGACTTCACACGCCGTCGAAAAGATTTCTTAGTTATATAGTGTCCTCTCGATGTTTTCCTTCGCCGTTTGAAGCCACTGATAATTAATTATTAAATTATTAATACGCACATGATTTCCGAAAGACAGAAGTGCGTGTCTTGGATTCGAACTAGAAAACAAAGACTTGGGACGCTTGGCCTTACCACTAGGCTGTCACTGCATTACAGGCGTATTATTAAATGTGTATTTTACTATTATATACTGCTCTCTACATCAAGGCTGTTACATCCATCCATTAATGTTATGTATGTATTTATGTAAAATAAGATTGATCGACTAGCCAAAGGAACACAGACTCGTATATCATGTTAGAAGAGGGCGTCAAAGGAAAAAAACTATATTCATCAAATAAATAACTTGTAATATGGACTTACGAATAAGACTTTCGTTCGTGATAAATAAGGGCTGAGTCAGATCTGTGCGCGCGAATCGTATCCGCCTGTAATTCGCCTTCATTAGCGTTTACTAAAACGCTCAAACTGTCTGCTTCACCCCTTAAAGACTACAGAAGTTGCAGAAAAATCCACAAACCGAACAATCGTACGTTCCCTACTGAAGTAGCGGATCTGTATAAAATGTCAATTCGCACTGTCTCAATCCTATCCGACAGATACCGAAAATATATTTTAAAGCTCTAATGCACTTTTAAACCCCACTCAAAATACACTTGCATCCCCGCTGAAACAAAAAGAAAGTCTGGCATAGTCACGTAGTAATACAACTGTGTTTTCTTATTTATTTTTTATCGTATTTAGTTTTTGAGGTTTTGAAATTTTACTTAATTTTTATTTTGAAATTTGAATTAATAGAACGGTGTGATTTTGGGATCACATGCGCTTATGTCTATTTACTCTTATCTTCAATATAGTACTGAGAATGTGTTAAATATTTTCGTTTACATTGTGTTAAATCAAAGTCGAGACTTTTTTGAAAAACATATTCGGCACATATAAATTTTGATAAACGATACACACAGTTGTAGTGACATTCTTTACCCATTAAGTCCCGGGGTCAAATCCCAGTTGGGACAAACTTTTTGTGATAAGCACAAATGTACCCAAGACAGAGGAAAACACAGTTTTGGACTAGATCTATATGTGAAACTGTCCAGAATATTATATTATTATATTATTTGTATATTATTGCACGCTATGTTTTTATAATCATTACTTCCTACTCCCTGTGTATGATGAGTACAGGTTGTTTGTGGAGTTTGAAATAAATAAATATAATTTAAATTAGCATTACAACAAAATATTTTTCCTTCCGATGGTCTAGTTGGCCGAACGATCTCGATTTTTTTCACGCAAATTATGGTAATCCTAGTGATCACATACACTAGTCCTTAAAAGTGGCAACGCATCTGTATTAGGATCGGTAAATAATCATATGAATCCCTCTCAAATTTTCTGTGTCTTTGTTTCGTTATAATTTGAATTACTGCCATATTAATGTTGTATTACAGATAGTAGCAATAAAAACGAGTCATTGTATCCCCACCGGCGTTTGCGTCATTTCGGTGCATTTCGTGGGGGTGCGTTCTGTTTCGCGCGTGAAGATCGTGACGTGACGCGTCATTTCCGCTAGTGTACAGCCAGCCTAACAACGTCAGTTATTCTGTAAGGATATCAAGAGGCTATTGTCCAAATGCAAAAGCTTGTCGCCTTTTGTTCCATGATATGGACTGCGGAAGATTGCGTACTTTCCTGATTTTTCATATTCCTGCGTTATGTATTATATTCTATAGTTACTTTTTTTATATACATACAGTCACGGTCTTTTTCCACTAGGGTAGGTAGAGACCACTAATTTCATCTTGCTACAATCCTCACATACATCTTTCGCAATTTTTACTTTCATCAAGCTGATCATACAAACTCGTCGGTTATGGGTATTCCTAATGTAGCCTATTATTTATCAATATTTTATAATATTTACTAATGTATGCATGATGAAGCAATGATAGCTTAGTGTTATGACCGTGTTATACCGTTATGTCTCTGGTCTCGAGTTCGGATCCAAGGCATTTCGTACCTCGAAATTATGTGCGTGTTAATAATTAATTATCACTCGCTTCAAACGTTGGAGGAAAACGCCGTGAGGAAAATTGCATGCCTCAGAGATTTGCTCAACGGCGTACAAAGTCTACCAACCGGCATTAAGCCAGCGTGGGGTCTATATCCTGCAGTGGGACCGTAGATAGGTAGTTAATAATGATACATAATAGCCTTTTCTATAGTACTTCAAACAATCTGTTTGACTATATGAATGATGTGACTGGAAATGTGGGGCTTGCGTCGATTTTATAATGCGAAATTATGTCTATAATTCATTAATAAATTTGTTACGAACACTGGGTTAGTTACTTAGAAATTATTTAGATTAATAGAAGTAATTATTTGTATTCGAAATATTTGAATTGTAAATCTTTGAAAATTGGAGTGTAATTTCAAACAAGAATCATAAAAGCGCACAGTAATCTCACTCCATAGTCTCTATCACAAAACATTGATGCTCAGAAAAAAGGCATAGTTTTAGCGTAGTTTATAGTTAATTGGAGTTGTATAAGCCGTGCAAGCCGCCCTTGCGACTCGTGATCTATGTAATATTTTATATATTTATTTACAAATTGATACGGTCCGCATTGTGAGGAGGTTCCTCATTTTGGAGCCCTGACCACCGGTAATATGGGTAATAGATCTTGCTATCGACGGAACATCATTTTTTATATAATATACAAAATAATTGTATTTTTTCATTTTTATTTATATTTTATAAAGAAATGAATGAATAAAAACATATGAAAAACAATACATTTGAATAAAATTTAGCCTTTGACCAAATAAACCATTACATTTTTTTGCAAGAACGATAAGTGGTATTTAGGTATGCGAAAATTTAATCAACTGTGATGAAAGATTTGTCACTATTGTATTAAGTCATAAGCCTTCACCTCGGCCTCCTTTCTGTAGTGTGTGTATGTGTATGAAATGTTGCGCAATTTCAGTAAAACATTATTCAGTTACAATACAAACATTATTCAGTTATCGAAGTGGAGCATTATAAGCAGGTTTCCACCTTATATTCTTGGTTACGATTATCGCATCATTTGATCGCTTATCGATTTGCCATTCTGATATAATCAGTTTAATTATCGATTAGAATTAATATAGTTCTTGGTCAATAAAAAAATAATCGAGTTGAAACATGCGGGAATTGTTCGGTTTTATTGTTATTTTCTATTTCGAAATCATGTGCTTTATGTATATTTCCTCAATATAGGTCACTTTAACTATAATAACATAATTCAATGGCTTCTAAGTCCGCTCTTAGACGTGAATGAAGCTTATTAAAGACGCCATCTTCTGAGCTGGTATTTGTTTACAGTATTGCATAGATATAAGCCTCATATAATAAACATAATATTACTGAAATCACTCGTGTGTCCCTTTTTTCGTTTTTACGAAACCTATGGAAAGATTGTGAGTCTCTCCGCCAGTTGTGAAATATTAAGTCCTTTATGCTCAAATACAACGAAAATCTAGTGAGTTTGGATCAACGCTAAAACAAGAATTAGCCGCCGTACGGAATGCCTCCAATTGTAGTTGCTAGCATGAATTAGAATTTCAACTGACGGATTCTTAACGAGGCCTCAGGCACTGGGCGGCAACGGGAAATCTCGAAAATCCCACCGCAGATCGCACGAGGATCGCAATATGTAAGGTATTTAGGAAAATTGTGGAATGAACGGCTGTTATACGCTTCCTACTTACTTATTGCCGAGTTCTGTTTAATATTTCATACGAATTGCATCCTCTTCTAATATCTCACTCACTCCTTTGTAAGCGCATTGTTATCTAGGATAATTTATATAAATAATATATTTCAAATTTGACCTCCTGTACTTATTCATATTAATAAAAAATATGTGATTAGTGTATTCAGTAACAGTCTATTGTTTCCAACAAGAATATTAGTCCGATGAACATTTCTTGACAGTAATATATAATTGCTGTCTGTTGTCGGCGTAATAACACCATATTCTTCTCATCCCGTAGATAGGTACTGTGTGAACCGGCTAATGGGTGTGCCCAAATAATATCCTGTTTCGTAACCAGATAAGTTATATGTATACTTTTTTCATAAGTATACATATATGTATCTTATCTGGTTAAAAAGTTACGTTTTAGCCGACTGCGTCAGAAGGAGAGTTATGTTTTTCTAGTGTATGGTATTATGTATGTTTCTTTGGCACGCTCTGTAAGCTAAACGGCTTGATGGATTTTAGCTTGAGAGGTGTCGTTAGATTCGTGTTAACTGTGAGTGGCATTGAGCATATCAAAATTATAAACAATTTTCATTTTTTACGCAAGCGGGTTTTTGATTTTTTTTTTCAATAATTTTCTGATTGCGCCAAGAAACGGTGTTAATTAAAAATTGGGTTTCAGCTACTTAGTAAATATGTTTTCTACAATAAACTACATAGTTTATTGTACATGCACATTCCATTATACATGCACATGCATGTATAATGGAAGATATAGGCGACCGGTCGAGTCAGGGCGCTCACGACTGTTCGGTGTGGAGTGTGTGGCGAAAATTAGGGAAAGCTTATGTACAACAGTGGACAGTTTCGATCTGAGAGTAATAATAATGAACTCTATTTTTTTCTTTACTCAGGAATTTCTATTATCATCAGGCAAAATTTCCACCCTTAACGGGCATCTTGAAGATCGCAGTGGATTTTGGCTGGATGACATTATAACACCTATTATTTTCTGGTACATCCCTTAGTTGTATCTCACAACACCCGCGGGAAGAGATGGAGTGACGCTATTATTATGCCGGCGCCACACAAGAATTTTTATGTGTATTAATTAAAAGTAATTTTTATGTGTATTAATTAAAAGTAATTTTTATGTGTATTAATTAAAAGTAATTTTTATGTGTATTAATTAAAAGTAATTTTTTTTTGTTAAATAAAAAACTTACAAAATGAATATATTTACTGCTGTAAAATATTGATTTTCATTATTCTAAAATTCAGTGATATTTTTAACACTAATCATTCTATTCTGTCTATTTCAGGTAAGTTTCATAAAATTTCTCGGATCTCTCAACGTTTGTACAATGAAAGTGAGTACACTTATTTATTTATTTACACTTTATACATTATATATGTAAAGGCGGGCTTAGTGCTAAAGGCATTCTCCACCGCTCAACGTATGGGTGGGTCAGTGAGTGCAGAGATAATGAAGCAGAAACAGTAGCAAATGTAATATTTAGACTGATGTAAATGAAAATACATTGCCTTATTCCATATATATTGCCATAAATACGCATATACATACTTTTATTCGTTTACTTTTTTTCATCATCATCCCAGACCGTATTCGTCCCCACTACAAGGGTACAGACTTCCCCTGATCGGGGGAAGGAAGGGAGGGAGGGGGATTAGGCCGTAGTCTACCACACTGACTTAGTGCTACCTAGATTTCACACACCCATGCGAGCATGCAGGTTTCCTCACGAAGTTTCCCTTCTTTGTTAAGTACATTTGTGTCAACAATATAGACCGTACATGAATTAGAAATCACTCAGTGGTACGGGATTGGAATCGGACCCGCGACCGTTCCGATCGTGGGTCGTGTTTATCATCACTAGACCACTAATATGCTATTTTATGCTTCATGTTTATGTAAATATGTAGGCAGTGCTTAGTACGACAAATGCGTACACACTGTTGCTACAAATACATGTATATGTACATACACATCACAATGAGCGTTTACAGTTTGTTCACTTTACTTGGAAGTGCATTACACTGTACTTCGACCGTTATTATACGGTATTTGTTTCAGTCCATTAGTTAAGTTTTAGTAGTTAGTTAACTTAATAATATGATACTATGCGTCGGACACTTGCCACCGTCAATATTCCAAGTATTTTGTAACTTAATGCTCTCAGTCGTGATGACGGTAAGAGGCCTGACGGAATGATATTAATCCTCTGGAGGATGGAACGATCTATAGCGTAGGATGCTACTTGCGTCGACACTATGACTCCGTCTCATCTTCCAGAGACAGATTGAGGCTGGCTGCGCGGCTACCGGTGCTGAGTAGGTGTTGGAGGAACACCGCAAATATATTTCGATCTGTACAAATTATATTTTTGAGGCATTTAGAGTAGAAACTTTTGGGCTTTGGGGAACAGGAGCTCACAAAGTTTTCAAAGAGATCGCGGCCCGCCTGGTCAGCTTAATAGGCGATCAGAACGCTGGCCGCTATTTGGCTCAACGCTTAGCAATGCGGAATGAAATACAATGAGGAAATGCAGCCGGCGTTATGGACACCCTACCGCCCGACAGGAGTCCACCTTTCTTTGAATATTTATAGCTTTAACTTTTAAAAACTTTTAATTACTATTATAAAATTGTTAAATGTTAATTTTTCAAAAATCAAAGATATTTAAAAACAAACTACTCAGATCGACTAATTAAGGGCGTCTGAAACCAAAATCCGATGTTTGATTGTTTCTTTGTTTGTTTCTTCGGGCTTCACGCAAAAACTAACTGGTAGATTTTAGTTAAACTATTAAAGTCTATTACAGTCTTATAGGTACTATTCCGATTTAAATAATGCGGTATATATCATCAAAATCGGTCCAGTAGAAGTGGAGATACAGCTTGATCCCTGTTTTAATAGCCACCGTTAAGGTAGGAAAGGTCAAGTAAAAGTGGTTATAAGGATTTTTACATAAATCTATGACTGTGTCGAAATTTCCGGTGTAGCGGAAAACCGACATTCACGCAGGCCGAGCCGTGGGCAAAAGCTAGTTTTGGTATATTCTTTTTTTTTATTTATAGGTCATGGAATACATAAAATGACTGTATAGTCATAGCTTACTATTTAAAACACTTAACACTAGTAATTGTATCTCACTTATATGTCACTATTGTACTAGGAAGACACAAATTCAAGAGGTCTAGCGGCCATTTTGATTTCACGTCGCACAAACAAACGCTTATACTTAAAAGCAGTAAAAAGCGCCGGGCGGAGGGGGTACCTATTAACACATTACTCACACAAACGACAATGACAAACGGGGTAAAACAAAACACGACAGGGTACCGTTTCAAAAAAACTTTTAAAAAAGTAACGTCGATTTCGAATTGGCAAAGTTCGGGCGCGAAAGTTGGCTGCGTTTGGCATGGCGGCTCGGCAAGCTGGCTTTAAAATCGACTGCAATTAATATTTGAGTTTATAAATTGTCTGAGTACTTATTAAATGTGATATTTAATATTCCAGTTGATAAATCTGAGTAATCATCAAATATGATAGTTGATCGGGATCTAATTTACACTCGTAATTTGGATAGTTGGAAAACTTTGATTTTATATTTTCGTCATCATCTGTTCCACTGCTGGGCACAAGTTTCCTCGCAGAATTAAATGGTATATAGTTATTATTACATTATGCTCTTCCAATACAGGTTAGCAAACTTCATTTGTTGTCCATGAATATCTCTCAGTTATGTCGGTGTCCTCGCGATGGTTTCCTTCATCGTTTGATGCGAGTGATAATTAACTATTAAATTATTAATACGCACGTGATTTTGAAAAGTCAGAGGTCTTTAATTCTTTATTGTACAAATCACAAAAAAAATATGGTTATTAAAAATAAATGTACAAAGGTCTTCTATTCGAACTCGAAATCTAAGATTTGGCGTGCACGGTCATATCGCTGTTTATCTCTATCTTTTATGTGCATTTTATCTGCGACAATGTAATATTTAATTCGTTACCATGAGCTATTCTAGTATGATATAATTATTTATATTTTTATCTAAATATTTATAAAATTGTGAAATGTCAATTTTTTTTAAATTTAAATTATTAATAAAACTACCCAAATGGACGAAGTTAGGGCTGCTGAAACCAAATCCGTCGATGTTTGTTTGTTCGAGTTTCGCGCAAAAACCCAGCAGGTTGATTTTGTTTAAACTGTTACAGTCTTAAAGGCACTATTTCGACTTGAAATAATGTGGTATATTTCATTAAAATTAGTCCAATAGAATTGAAGATACAGCTTGATCCCTATTTTAGTAGCCACCATTAAGGTACGAAAACTCAAGTAAAAGTGGTACATTGGTTTTTTATATATAAATCTATAATTGTTTCGGGATTTTCCATGTAACGGAAAACCGACATTCATGTGGGCGGAGCCGCGGGCAAAAGTTAATTATAAAGCTATTGAATCAAAATGTAACCGTTCACTTAGAAATTGTTCTTTGTAATGTTTTCTGTTCATCGACGTTTGTGCACGAAGTGTTTCGGCCCGGAGTGGCCGCGGGAGCGGGCGCAGATAGGGCAGGTGCCGCCTTTGTGCGGCACTCGAGCGCCACCTAGTGCAGCGGAACACAATTCACGCAGCCATTTTTAAAACTAGAATGATATTACTTGTTCGTAAGTTCTCTTTTTAATATACGTTACCTAGTTTTAATTCATATTTTTATTATTCTAAGTATGTTTATATTTTTTCTATGTTATACGTTTGATTTTTTCGACGATTGATTGGTACAGTGGCAGGGAGCACTGCTTTTTGTGCCAATGAGTCCCGGGTTCTAATTCTGGTAGAGACAAATTTTATGTCATGATTATAAATGTGTGTATCTGAATCGTGGTCGTATTTATTTATTTATGTACTGTATTTATCTGTATTAATATGTATATCGTTATACAAAATACAGAGATCCTAATTTGGGACTAGATCAATTTGTGTGAAAGTGTCCAGAATATTATTATTATTAATATTTTAAACAGCAGTTTTATTTATAACAAAATAGTATTATTTCATATATAATTTAGACAAACACGTTGAACTTTCAGATGATTAAAATGATCAACTCACAATAGGCCAGCGTGGTAGACGACGGCCTAATCCCCCTCCTGATTAGCGGAGGACGTGCTAGCGTGCTCCTGTAGTGGGGACGAATATGGACTGCGCTAATTAACATAGCTTACTGAAAACTTGATGTTTATCCACATTTCAACATTTTGCATAAAATGAAAATTTAAACTAAAAGTTAGAAATTTAAAATGAGTTAAATTATTCCATTAAAAGCAACGAAAAACGCGTACAAATGCCAGCACACTTCATTATTGAGCAAAGTTGCCAACAAAATAATACTAGAAGTGATATTAATACGGTTATAAAGTTTTCGATACACATTACGTTGTTTATTAGTGTTCACATAATGTGTGTGTGTGTGTGTGTGGGCGTGTGGAAGCTTTTTTTTAATTTGTTCCCAGTTCAAAACGGCCAACTTTGACGTTGAAACTTTTTAATCGCCAACACGTAGAACTAAATGTTGCCTCTGAACATACAAATGGAACTGTTTTATTGCGTCAAAATGTTTTAATACAAATTTCTTTATAAATAAATACTAGTTAAATAAGTAACTTTTACGAGTATTTTTTTCAGTCCTTCAACTCGCGGGAGTTATTTATAAAGAGTTGAGTGTAGAAGTTCGTTTGTTTTAAACATTATAAATTCGCGAAAGCGACTCGGGGTCAAAAAGTCTTTATAGATACAATTACACCAAAAATTACGTTCCTTGTATATATGTATATAAGTGTGAACATGTTTTACATAACTCCAATAATGAGTGTATTTTACTAGGCGAGCAGTTTGTAAAGTTTAATTAAATGTGTTCAATGTAATAACATTAATGACATACATTTCTTACTATATATAATCTACCCCTGAAATTACCTATAACTTAGGGATTAGGAAAACATATAAATATAATCAAAACATCCAAGATGCGGGTACAAACATTCGTACTCCGTGCTCATCTCAAAAAAATACCCCTACTGGTAATGGAACCTGAAACTTACTGGTGTAGGAAGCAGGGTGAAAATTCGCTCTCATTTTTTTAATATTGCTTTAAATAAAACTTAAATTTAATACAGAGAAAACGCGTTGTCTGCTGCATCGCAATGTCATATTAATATCCGCCAGGAGCTCGCTAAAAATGCGAAGTCTAGTCATCAAAACGAGTATAACTAGGGGCACCAACCATCCTACTAGAGATGGACATCCCGTTTCTTGTACTTACCTTGGTGAAATTATCCCATTAATGCAGGTATCTAATATGCTTACTAAAGACTGTGGTAAAAGGTAACGTACTATGTATTTACGTGTATTGTGTACGATACCATATATTAATTTAAAAAAAATGCGTTTGGCATTTTTCTCCTTAAAAAAAACTAGGCGCTCATATCACATACACAGGAGATTAGGTACTTAATCTAAGAGTTATGGTAGTGTAATGGATCAGTCCTCCTCCCAAATCAGACAATCAAAAAGCCTCAAGTCCGAATCCCGTCTGTGACGCCTGTCGACTATCCTCGGTGCAAATGTATCAGTCAAGTCTTTTTTAGGGCGCTGATGGACTACATGTTAAGTAGACATTGCTTTGGGTAACCATTTTGTATATAACATTCTCATAATCTAATGTAAGAAATTTGCGGCATTCTATGTACCGGCTAATTCAATCAGTGGCTCGTTTATGGTGCGCCATGTATATGTACATACGTGTAAAGCTATAATGCGGGTAGACCCCCGACTAGGTGGCCCGATGGTCTGGTGAAGGTCGCGGGAAAACTGTGCGTGCAGGCGGCCCATAACCGCTCAGTGTGGCGATCATTGGAGGGGGCCTGTGTCCAGCAGTAGACGTCTGTGGGCTGATATGACGATGATGAAAGCTATAATTGATCGGTAATAATTTGTTATCATTATATATGGCTAATCATGTGTAGGTATTTGTCTTAATCTCCACTTCCAAAGGACTGCAAAGTTGAAGCGGCAGTGAGCGAGGCATAGGAAAGCCTGCTGTGGATTGAGTTCCTACTAGATGGACCAATAACCTGATTAAGGTCATGCATACGACTCACAATTCTTTGTTACAATTATCTTCGGAGGAGGACTATTTTCAACAACGGACATACATATACTTTTTTAATGATATAACAGTGAGTTGCTTTATCCGCGAAAGATTGATTGATTAAGAAAACCATATAGTGCGTCCAAGCCCTTAGATAATAATAAAAGATTATTCAATGATACTCTAAAAAATATTATTTCACACGTGACAGCAGAAAGGAGCAGCATTGATGACAGTAGACAAGGGACCTGAGGGAGGGTGGGGGGGGGGGGGGGGGGGGGGGGGG
>WUAW01022698.1:6968-23088 GCA_017165845.1 Thaumetopoea pityocampa
AACCACTTTTGAAACTAAGGATATAGACCATACATAAAGTCGAAATAATTCAGTGATACGGGACCGGGATCCAACCCGCGACCTATCCGATGGCAGGTCGTGCTTAATACCACTTGACCACCAATGTAGCTGCCAACACTTGCTTCCCTTCCACTTTGCAGATGTTTTTCGATCACATAACACTCCATAGGCCTCCCTCTATTTTGCCCAAGCTGCGTCTATAGAGGCTTGTACTCTGTGATCTATGCTGCCTGGTGCGTGGAATATAGAGCCAAAGTACTTGAATTTACTTTGATTCTTGAAAATTATTAACATCCTTGTGTAATGACTGATTCATGCATATAAATAAGATCAATTCATTAGTCTATCATTGGGAATTATGTGACAGGAACCTCAACTACCTACCATTTATCCGTACGACCAGCGAAGCGGTACTAATCTTTTTTGTAACCACAATGAATCATGTTTTGGTTATCGTAACTTTCTGTGGGCAAGTTTACTTAACAAAGAAAAAATCAATAATTAGGTACTCGACGATAATTGCATTTATTGCGTCGTTTTGCAATCCATCCACAAAAATGCAACCAAAGTGTGAATGAATGAATTAATACAGTGGGTTCTTTGATTATATCCAGACATTGTAGAAACAATGAAAATTAACGAGTTTGTCCCGGTAATAAAATTTACAAAATATCAATACCCTAGCCCTTGTGTAATCAGTGATATTACCACATATTAAAAATTAACAACTCCTGAGTATGTTTGTTCATTAAATTACCTTAAATTATCAAGTGATTTGATAACTAAACCATCTTTTTATTTTCAGATATAATGGCTGTTGAGTACATTTCATACAATTAGTCTAGAATTTATTCTGTCATACAAAATGGGTCACAACACGGCACTTGCTTTCTGCTTACTCGCGACTAGTTTTACTTATGGCTTCAACGGAGACAGCTTCGAATTGGAATGCCCAGATGAATGCGACTGCCACTACTTCAGAATCAATTGGGTCACGGATTGTTCCGAAAGCAATCTGACTGAGGTCCCGTATGACGAGTTGAGTTTGAGTGTGTACATCCTTGACTTGAATGGAAATAATATCACGTCCCTGAAACCTTTCCCGAGCGATATAAAAATGAGAAGACTACAGATAGCGAACAATCGCCTTACGAGATTGGACAAAGAGGCTTTCAAAGGCCTAGAATACTTGATAGACATCGACTTGTCAGGCAACAACATCAGCTATGTGGACCCGGAAGCGTTCTTGTGAGTATTTTTATTTGTTTACCTTTGTGTAATAATGCGAGTGGATAGTTCCGTAACTTGTAATTGAAGTACTGAGCTTATGATTGCGATACCTTGGCAAACCAAATATCTGTAGAGATCTCGAACATTGAACATGAATCTCACGACACATTTTAATGAAATATTATCGATGACTTAATGCTGGTATCTACATATTGTAAAGTCTCTCTCACACTAGCACTATCCTGGCTTTTGCGATGATCGATTGCCCTTTGACGTCATACCCTTAAGTCCGCATAATTCCTGCAAATGATTAGTGTTGTTGTAACACCGACCGAGACCCACCGTTTTACGTGTCTTCTGGAACACAGAGAAGCCATGGTTATGTGAACGTGCCAGCCGAATATAGAACCCGAAACCTTTCAAATCTCTGTTTTGCGACGAGGCCTTATCCACCACTCTACCATGACTCTCAGATTGTAATTACCGTAAAAATACCTCTACTTAGCGATGTGGTAATGTCATCGCAATGACATTATCAACATCTACTGTTTCTGCTTGGCGATAATAATTTCGGCTTTTATGTCAAGGTTCGTATTCCAAATCATGTTTTCCAAATTTCCTAATTATGACATCTTCAATGGTAAGCGAATTGGTTGCCAAGTAGCTACTTATTGCTTAACCATATCAAACCAGTCAGAGTACCTACAATAGTTTGCCATTCTCAGGACTAATAAATTAAAAATTGTTGCTATGTATGTGCCTATGCCCCGCGTTCTTCCACTTCAGCTTTGCAATTTTTAAGCTACATCGGCGACTCTAGTTCTACTGCAGATTCTTTCCATTGAGCTACAACTATAACATCGAAATAACATTTAATCCGTAACAATTCCGTTTCAATTCTGAAATAACATTTGATCCGTACTTGAGTAGTAAAATTTATAAACCTACCGAATAAAGCAAAAAAAAAACACTTTATTCTATTTCTAGGGCAAGAGATGCAAAAACGTGTAGTTTTAGTTGCAGCCCTTCTTTAAATTTCCCTTGTGTTAAGTTTAAAGAGACGAGATAATAACATTGAATCATGGGGTTACATTCATGGCTTGTTTACTGAGCACTAACCTATATATTTTCTCACGGGCGACCATTGTTTGGTTGACAAGCCTGACATTTACCACTACAATGCTGGCTGATGACAAAATTGTTCAAATTGCTTTCAAACTCGTTTATGAATCAGGAACGAAGCAAATTGCCACCAGACAGTGGTGCCAATATTGGATAATGGTCAGAAAACGAATGCAAATTGAATTCATTGCCTAGATTACTGTTTACCCAGTGACGTTCCTTAATATCTCGTTATTTGGTTAAAATAGACAAATGACAAATTTATATGAATGGTGTTGTTAATACCAATGTTCCTTTATTCGATACTTACGTCTATAAATATTACACTGTTATTCATAAGTAATACAATGAATAAAATTATTTGGTGAGGTCTCAAATATGGCGGTTATCAGTGCAAAAAAAAATTATACCTTAATTTAGTTAATCTTGTTATATTGTTATACCTTGTTGGGGCGGTGGCAGGCCCCGCCAGACATAACACCCGTCTGGTCGGGAGATCTTTCCTTTTCCGATACTGCCACTCCTGCCACACTTCGACCCTACAGCTGATGACGGAATCATCAATGTCATCGTGGCTCGCCATAAATGTACAAAACATTAACAAAAAAGTGATTACGATTAATTATTTCAGTGGCACTGCTTTCTGTACTACTTGGTCTCGGGTTCGAATCCTGGTAGGGACAAACTTTGTGTGATGAGCGCGAATGTTTGTATCCTAGTCATGGATGTCTATCAACGTATGTATTATCATTTATCTATATAAGTAAGTTATCGTTGTCTAGTACCCAAGACACAGGAAATCCTAATTTGGGACTAGATCAATGTGTTTGAGAAAAAAATGTGTTATAAAAGCCTTATTTTATGGGTAACTGCGCCACATAATTTCGCTACCTGTATGGGGGGTGAACCAAGTCGACTCCAAGGTTGAAATTATTGAAAAGATCTAATTAACTTTTGTTTCAGTAGTGTCCTCGAAACCTTAAATTAAAAATACTTCATAAAATGTTTCTTCTATTTCAGGGACTCTCGCGGACTGCTGAACGTAGAGCTGCAGGATAATCCGATCACCAACGTAGAAGGTCCTTTTCTGATATCCCCAACAATACAGTATTTAGATATCAGTTCTTGTAACTTGTCTACTATAAACCCCCAATTTTTCGACAATATCACTACTCTAACTACCGTTGATCTATCTAACAACCCACTCAAGGTTATAGATCCGGGAGTATTTGATGTTCTGACTAGTCTAGAGACATTGAAACTGAATGACTGTCAGCTCACAACAATATCTGACAATGCTTTCGCCACTGCAGAAAACCTTAAAAATTTGGAATTGGCAGGAAACTATCTTACCAATACTGATTGGCCGGAAGTACTTGGTAAACTGGCCAGGTTAGAGTATTTGAACTTAAGGAAGTCTGGACTGACTTATTTATCTGAAGACACGTTTTCAAATTGTACCAATTTAGTGCAACTCATATTAGCGGACAATGAGTTGCGTGATTTAGACGTTGCGGCCACTTTAGGTAATAGTGTCAACCACTTGTCATTGTTGGACTTGTCAAATTGTCGTATACAGGGGCCCATATCAGGAGAGACTTTTTCTAATGCAACTAGATTGAAAAGTCTGTATTTATCTGGAAATCCGTTATTCGCTCCTGATTTGCGGGAGGCATTGGCGCCTTTGCCAAAACTTGAAAGACTATTTTTAAGTAATTGCGGCCTCCGCAATTTACCAGATAACTTCAATGTCTTTGACGATCTTCAAGAATTGGATATATCTCACAACCCACTCGTAAATGTATTTACAAGACTTCTGGCGCCCCTTGAGAAACTGGAATACCTGAATATGGGCTATAGTAACCTTTCATATATCGGGCCTGATACCTTCTCCAAAATGACTTCAATGAAGAGATTGGTACTCTCAGGTAATGATTTATTGTCCTTGGAAGCAGGACTCTTTGGAAACTTGACACAACTAACCACGCTAGAGCTAGAATTCTGTGGACTAAAGAGGCCACTGAACGCAAACGCATTCTTTAAAAACCTTACTTATATGGACTTACGAGAGATAAAGTTGGGTGGTAATCCTTTAGTCATTCCGGCAGCAGGGTCGATATTTCCAAAGCAATTATCTCAAGTCACGATCTTAGATATGAGCAACTGTAACATAAGTTCCTTGAACGAAGACGCGTTCAAAAATACTGAAAACATTACTGAACTTAATCTCGCCGGGAATAGGATACAATCGGAAGGAGGAAGTCTCGCATTCTTGGAGCGTCTAAGACATTTGGAGAAAATTGATTTAAGCAACAATAATCTAACTACAATTGACCCTGAAATATTTGTCAATAATCCAAAATTACACTCTCTCAACCTCTTGGGAAATCCATTCATGTGCGACTGCAAGATTGCTGAAATGTGGGATTGGGCGAATATGATCAAAGGAGATTTAGATGTTCTAATCGGAGCCAAAAGCGCTGAAAAAGATATTGTTGTTAAAGGAAACAAGAAGAAAAAGCATCTGTTCTGTCATTACAATGAGACACAATTACGTAACATGAACACAACGGCAAACAAGAGTGTACCAGGCAGAAGGCCCTTCATAAAACCCAGAGGATTAACATTCGCAAATAGAACTTGGGCCAAATACGTGAGAGAATCTGGATGTGAGCCTGTAGTGAAAATATTACGTCCAGTTGCTTTGGTGGGAGATCTGTTTGATTTTGAAGGAACACGTGTCCCGAATGGAGTGAAGGTAGTCGCTGTTATCGCTCTCATTTTAGGATTAGCAACGGTTTTAATGACGGTCAAACTATTTAGAAGCAATGCCGCCGTAGGAACAGATTCAGAATTAAATAGAAAATTCAGATAGCTCGATCAACTTAAATTCGATTAATTACTAGTGTAGCTGTCCTTTAAAGATATATACTTATTATTTTTGTTCTAGAATCTTAAGTCAAAAACTACAACTATTAGTTTAGTCTCAATATAAATTTCCAAGGTGAAAATGTGCTTCATAGTCGTAACAAGTCTGCTAACTCTCTTTGATATAGAATCGACGTTAACGGAATCGAGATGAATATATTTATGATAGTTATCGTATAGATGCTAAGACTTACTTAGCAGCTAAGTTATAAGGAAAAATATGAGTGTGTCGAATTTATGTACATTTATTTATTTTTTATTACTAGTCACACTATTACTAGCTTCATATAAGGCGGTGATTCTCATTCAGTTTGTGAATTTAATAATATATGTAAGTTAACCTTTAGTAATGATATAATAAATACCTGAACAAAAAGCCAGCTCCTTCTTTTATTTAAAACTTAAGTTTTAAATAATTAATAACTTAATTTAATTTAATTTTTTAATTACAATAACTTAATAATTAATTGAATCGAACCTCGAACCATGAAGTAGTTTATTGGTAGACTCATTGATTTCTAATAAAATCGGTGTCTAAGCTACTGGACTTTTTGCAAGTTTCTTCACAGTTAAACGTCTGCAACTTGTCTCACCGTACATAATCGAATGTTGCCCAAGAATTACTTAGTTTTTCTTGTGGTTTTTTGCCGCTGGGTTTTACAAATAATTTTATCTAAATAATTTAAATTAAATTTCCAATTCATAATTGCCAATCGGCTTCGGCCAATCAAATTTTAATAATAACGGATTTCACTATATTTCGCCTTGTTTGAATTGTTCATTATTTAATATTTTGGTTGTAATCAAGCAAATCTGATGTATTGATAAAAATATAAAATTTACAATTAATCTTTTTTAGAACTCAGTAGGCATTAATATAAAATAATAAAAAATTTGGATTGCATTAAATGGTTACGGTGTGCTATCTCCACCCCCAATAAAATATTGATGGGATACCAGGAAGTTGAAATAGTCCGCCATTGAGACAGAACACGGAAAATACAAGTAGTCACTATAATATTTGTTGAAACATCAGTTCGTAATCATTTATACAGTTACAACACCACGTAAGTTTATTAAAAAGGTAATTAATTAATTTTCCAAGCGTTTCTCTGCGTCCGGTTTGTCGACATGCAAAATCGTTCTCCGGAACTGTTGGCTTCCCTATGTTTCCACTGTGTCTGAATTTTCTAGCAAGTAGGTAAGTAGTTAAAATACTCTGTTTTTTATTATTTTCCTTTGGATAAAGTATTGTTGCAGAAACATCGTCACGTAATAGACTGATAGCGAAAGTAAAATTACGCAAGCTCACGAGAAGTAGACCACACTTTTTATAATGTACGACAATAATTCATGAATATATGACAAACAAACAAGGTCTAATTTTACTCATATATTTTTATTAATTTACTAAATTTAAACTATAACATTAAAACTTAACAAATAATAAATAAGTCTTATTAGTTAGCTGGATCACCGGCAGACATGCTGGTTTGTTTGATGTACCAATTTTCTTTGTATATCTTTTTACGCATGCCCGGCTTTTCACTCTCAGGATCCAGGTTGCTGGACATCGCAGCTAATTCGCTGTCCAATAGCTTTGGTATCGATATCGGCTCGAAGCCATATTGGAACTGAGGTTCTACGAAGTTTGTTTTAATTTTGTACATCTGGAGAGGACGGGAAGCAAAAGCTGAACTATCACGAGGTTTGTGATAGTTGTAATCGTATAATTGTTGTCTTGGTTGGTAGGAACCGTAATACGATTTAGGTTTCTGTTCTGAGGAGTAACTACGCGTCGGGGCCACTATGTACTTCGCTGATTTTGGTTTCTGCTTCTCCTTACGTTCCTCAATGTCTTCACTAAGGTACTCAGGTTTGTTATCCCGATACAACTTGTAGTAACTTTCCTTATTTCTATAATGATCGTGTAAACTTTCAGGTTGACTGACTTTATATTCTGTATAGTAGTCATCTTTAGTTTTATCTCTGGCGTTTTTATAACTCATGCGAGTGGCTTTAGGATAATCGTCGTTCTGATCCTGGTATTGTTCAAATGGTGCATGTTCTATTTTATATTCAATATGTTCAGGAGGCACTCCGTAGCTTGCCGGGTTAAATATTTCCTTTTTTACATCTAACTTAGAGTTATAATTGGGAAACCCGTATGCAGCGTCATGATAAGCTTTCTCAAAATCTTGCTCATTGTTTTCTTCTCTTTGGATCATTTCCTCCCTCATTTTCTCTGCTATCATGTGCAAGCCTTCAGGTGTTTCCTCTTTAATAATGATCTGTTTGGATTTTTTGTGTATATGGGCCTCGGGCGCTTTGTGATAATCAGATTCTGGAGTAGAATAATGTTGGTAGCTTTTCGGTACCGGAGACGGACTCGAATGTAATTCTGAAAAATGTGAATTAGAGGGATGTGAGTTCGAAAAATCTAAGTGCTTTTGTGGAGCTAGAGAATTAATCGAATGATAATGAGGAGCGGGGGAACGTTCTTCATGTTGAGGTGATGGGGATGAGTGTGGCTGTTGCGTGGATTTTACGTATTGCACATGGTCGTCTGGGTTAATTTTAATATCCTCACTGGGCGTGGGCGCTAAGCGAATATCCTCTTCATATTCTCTCGTTATTGGCTCAATTTGTTCATATTTTTTTTCAGGTTGCTGTTTCTGAGGAGAAGAATTCTTTCTAGAATCAAATACTTCAACGTCAGATGGTGCGTATTGTTGCTGTTTCTTAAGAGTCTGTATCTGATCATGGTCTTTATTTTTATATTTGAGATCATGCTGTTGTTCAGAAGATTTAGTACTCTCTTTGTAATGCTCAGAATGAGGGTGATACGAGTCGTCATCTAATACTTCAAGAGAGCTTTCTTTTTGACTTACTGATTCTTCTTCTTCTTCTTCTGGATGATTTTCTTCTTCTTCAGAATGGTTTTCTTCTTTTTTTCCATAACTTTGTTTTTCAGGACTAAAATTATATGGCAAATGTTTTGAATTTTCAAAACTTATTTCCTTATTATTTGGTTCCGCTGAGCTACGGGAATAACTGTATGTTACCGGCTCATTCTCAATCTTGGATCCATAACTGTGGGTTTCAGGCGGTGACGTGGTTTCCTTGTTGTAGCTTAAAACCTTTTCTTTATAAGTTTCTTGATAATTTGGTTGATTAATTTCATATGAAATTTCTGGGACTTCATCTAGTGTTTCATGATGTATCACTGGTGTTTGAGGGTTTGGTTTAGGTTTACTGTGCTGTATTGGTTTCTTTTGTTTCTTTGTATTTGCTTTACCTTTACTAACATCGTGATTTTTATGTTGCGATTTGACTTGTGGAAGTTTTTCGTAAGTGGCATGACTTATTCTAGGTAAGAAATGCTGCACCTGGGGTACTAGAGGATTCTCAAATGTTAATGGCTCGAGAAGAGTCAAATCTAGTAAAGGTACAGGAGGATCGGTTTTCAGTTCCACTATGGTTGTTTTACCATTTACATCAGTGACATAAGTGACAGTATTTTTGGCGGGCACAGCTTGCAATGAAGCATTGTCTTCGAGAGGGCCGTGTTGATTTTTTTGGCTATTGGTTGGTATTTCCTCGTACCGTTCGAATTGCTGTTCTTCTCGATGCACTTGCGGCGTGTCTTGAAGCCTTTGGGACTTGTTTTCATTGTATGGTAACTTGGGTATTTCCTGAATACGATGGTAATTAGGCTGACCGTAAACTATACGAGGTATATCTTGGATTCTTTGGAATTTCGGTTCGCTCTTATAACTTTTGTAATACTTATACGGTTCTGCATTAGTAAAAACAGCTTTATTATTGGTTGGTTGCTGTTGTGCAATCTGAGACACAAAATGGCTCGCTGAAGTAGGTGCCAAACTTCTGGTATTTTCTGCGTAGACTAATGGCTGTAAGAAGCCAGCATAATGATTAAGTGGTGTCGGTGTCGGAACTTGTATAGCAGGTACTCTGTATGGAGAGCCCACGAACACTTGTGGGGCAGTTTGCTTGAATTGGAAGTTAGCGGATGCACCAACTAAAGGCTGAGCCAAATGCTCTGGTAATTTTTGTATCGGTAAAAACTTTTGAGGGAATGCAGTCTTGTAAGCCAGAGTCAGTGGAGTTGCCGCAAATCTGTTCCCATAAGAATCCTTCAAGAATCCATTATTAGCTGTTTGCTGTACGGGAACAACTTGTGAGGATGCCATCTGAGGAGCCGCAACTAACTTCGGCAAGTGGAACGAGTAGGAACCGTACGGCGCGGCACTCGCGTAAACCCCCACAGGAACGTTCCGGTATAACGGTGGAGCACTTTCCGCACTTACGTTATCGATAGCTACAGAACTTTTCACAGTGCTTTGATCACCAAACACTTCATTTAACGCCAGCCAGTATAAAGCCGCAAATAATACCTGGAAAGAAGATAAATGGTTTAGAAACATTTATTTATTTATTTATTCTTATTGTACACAAACATGTAAATACATTTGTAAACGGAGAAAAAATATGTACAAAGGCGAGCTTAACTCAAAAATTGAGTTATAAAACATTTTAAATTTTACTCTCTTTTTATATTAGTTAAGAGTGTTTTTTTTATTAATTACCTTTGTCCCCATGGCGGACGTCGTGTGGAGACCGTGGCTGCGGCACTGCGGCGGCGCGGGGTTCTCCGTGCGCTTATATCGCACCGTGCGCTCGCGCAACCGGCCGTCCGACGATCGTCTTTTTTCCAATTCCACTCTACATCAGCCCGCTCAATGCTGCCTCGCCGCCACTCGTTATATCATTTATAATATTGAAAATAAACTACAGTGTCTACAACAAAATGGTTGCTATGCGTATACATTTTATTGTTATTATTAGATTGCTTCCTCGGATTCGTAACGGAAGGAATTACGTATCTAACATAATAAGTTCATTTAAAGACATACAACAACAGATTCGGGAGCCAAGTTACATAAACAGAGAGCGGGAGATAAGTTACTCGTAATACTGAGACTGTGATTGACAATGGTCAGCACAAGGAAAACGGTGATGAGAGTGTCTCGCTCGGTCATACGGTGTAGGGTTGGTACAACAGTTTATGGTCACGCTCGAAGCGGATGTTTATTTGAGTAACTTTATCGCAATGCGTTGTGGCAACTGATCAAGGATGGTTAATGCTTCGAGAAAATCGATTTCAGACCCAAGAGCTCAACCGGTACGGCTCATTGAACATTTGCAACGTTAGCATGTGAACGTGTTTGTTTTACGGAGCGTAGCTTTCCTATATGGTCACGGATAGCTTAGGCGCCTACGTACTGGAACCCGCAGTGAAAGTGTAAACATCAGCCGCAATGATCTGCAATGAAATGTGCTAATATAATACTCGTATGTATCACAATGCTTCCTGGACACTGACGATTGTAGATTGTGCTGGAAACCATAGTTAGACTGAGGGCCATCCCTTGGATAAAGCACGTGTTGAATTATAAAAATCATTACTATTCCAAAATTCCTATTTTTACGTTCTAACATTGTTAAACAGCCGGCCGACATTTCTGTTACTATTTAAAGTCAGGTTAATAAAATTTAAAGTCAGGTTAATAAATTTTATTTTTCATAGATATATCTTTTTAGAGTTAAACAAAGTTTTTCCCACTCTAAAAAGATATATCTATGAAAAAATTACATTAGCCTTGACGGCTTTCACAGCTTCACCGTGCGGGATGGCGAGCACGGAGAGCGCTCCAGCCGATGGCAAGACTAATTATCCTAATAAGTAGATCAAAAAAGGTGGCCCCATACCGTGGCCAGCTAGAAGTTCAGACCTGGCCCCCATGGATTTTTATGTGTGGGGACACATGAAGAGTTTGGTTTACAACAAACCTAATCCAATCATATCTGTTGATATTTTGAGACTGAGAATAATCGATGCGGCAAATGAAATAAGAAGGGGTGTAACAACTGGTGTAGTAAAAAGTAAACTATGACAAAGAATGAGGGTATGTGTGCGAAACAGAGGCGGACACGTGGAACATGAATTGTAAAAATAATAATAAACAGCATTTTGTATCTGTTTGGATTGTTTCATTTTGTTTTCTGACCCAAATACCGTAAGTACCGTTATTTTTACTACTACCTGTGAGACTTTCATCAAAGTTTTTTTCTAATAATTCTAATAATTCCCTCGCTTGTTATACCTAGCTGGATAGCTAATAAAACGTAGATATTTTTAAAAACATATGCAGCATGACTCTCATAGATATTTTAAAAAAATATTTCGAAAATAAAAAAATATTTTTTACAAAATTTCAATTTATTACAATCAATCGTCTACTACGACCTAGTTGGTTCAGTTAACTGCAATTTTAGTGTTGAGAATAATAAAGCAACTTATCTACTACACCAAAATCACAAACACAACTAAATTAGCAGTAAAAGCCCAAAAAAATTGACAAATAGACAAAAAATCGGCAATTTCTTAAAAATAACTTCAAAGTCCTATATCTTGAAAACGGTTAAGTTTGGGATATGGTGTTTCATAGTCAAATCATTCAGTAATGATGGAAACGGCAACCGCTTGAAGGATCTAGGTCGACTTAATCCGTAACACTGTATATTGAAAAATTATATATACGGCGTTTAATAGTATATTGCTATATCCTCTAAATTAGGGAGATCCGTCCGTCGGTCCCTTTAGTAGGGGCGAATATGGACTGAGGATGGCATTATAGCTACCCTTAAAGCCATGACCTCAAGTAATGACTTATTGTAAAATGATAAATTCTACCGTTTAGCAAGCATATAACATATTAACTTACCATGTTTGTCTGTTTGAAATATAGCCTAAGAAACAACATTATTTACTGGCGTTACCATAACGTTAGTAATTCTCCTATTGCCGCCTTTTTTGTGATGACACTCACTGACTAGACTCTAGTTATTATAATTACCAGTGTCGGATTAGCCATACGAGATACGGTTCCGCAAATTTTTAAAAGTATCGATACCTACTCGATATCAAGTATCGTAACAAAAGTATCGATACCGATGAAAGTATCGATACTACTCAGTATCGAGTACTTTTTCTTTGCCTCGGGAAACGTGTTAAAAATCTCAAAAAGTACATTCTTAATTAAAATCTTTATTCAAAAATAAAAAAAATCTACATTATGTACTAAGAAGAATACTAACACAATACTTAACAACTACATACTTAATACTACTACTAATTTATTTTGTGAACCCCCAGTCTTTTACATTACAATCAGACATAAATAATAATTTATTGACGCGTGAACCGGTGAGACGGTTTCTTGTAGACGTTATCAAGACCCCAGCCTTTGAGAAAATGTTGACGTTGAAATGTGCACTGATGATCCGAGCATTATTAGGTATTTGGTGGCCGTGGTATATAATTTAGGGTACACCATTTTCATCTCGCTCCATTGTATGAATGGGTCCGACTTTAATGAAGACACCGGACTTGCAATATATAGTCCAATTTCATCTTTATCAATGTCGCGGCGCCTGTTTGGTCGACTATGAGCTAATTTTTTATGAATACTCCAAAAGTCATACTTCTCCGATTCATTTTCAGACTCCGAAGACGGGACCATGGGTAGGGAAGCATCATCAGCATTTACTGTTCTTCTAATAAATGATATAGATCGAGCACAGGCATTTGCGTCAGTGAAATGAATGTTCTTGAACCTTGGATCTAATAAGGTCGAGACTGCCAATATAATGTTGTTTTCAATTTGACCAAAACAGCTATTCCGTTCCTTAATAGCTAAATCCTTTAGTGGGACAATAATATCATTTTCGTCGCCTTGTTATCTAATATCATTGATTTGTGCTCTTAAACACTTTACTGTAGGTATAATTTTGCTAGTTGTTGCATATTTATCTCCACAAATTTCTTTGGTAACATATTCAAATGGTTGCAAAACCAACATTACTTTTTGAAGAACTTTGTTGTCAAAAGCAGTCAAAACGTCAGGCGCATTTGGATTTTCCAACAAAATTTCATTTATAACACTTCTCATTTGTATATAGCGCTCAATCATGTAGAATGTGAAGTATCAACGGGTTTTTACGTCCAATATTAGTTTTTTAGGATTGAGGCCTTGCTTCTTTCTTAACAAGTCGCTGTTGACGACGCTGCCTTTAAAAAATTTGAGAATTTCACGGACTTTTGAAACAGGTTTGTCGATGCTTTCTAATTTAAGCATATTTTCAACAACTCTGTTTATCGTGTGTCCAAAGCACGGTAGGTGTTTTTTTACGGTAGGAGTTGACGGCGGCAACTACATTTGCACCATTGTCAGTAACGGCGGCTGCAACATTTTCTTTTTTAACTGAAATGTGTCGATACAATCTTCTAAATGTTGTACAATATTTTGTGTTGTGTGACGCCCATGCAGTGGTTTCGTCATTAGAATTTTTGACTGAATTGCATCATTTTCTAAAAAATTAATTGTTACTCCTAGAAAGCTTCGCGTGCTCATCGTTTCGAACCAGATATGTTAACGTATGACAAATGTTAACGCGTAGGAGTTTTTTCAGCGATTCCAACAAGTTGTTTTATATACTTCGGCAATGTAACATCGTAAACGTCGTCCAGTCTTCTTTTCAGAGTATCTTCGGAAGGCAGCTTCATATTTAGTGATAGCATTTTGAATAAACGCCGAAATCCTTCACCTAGTATTATATGAAATGGCAGATTGTCTACAGCAATAAAATATAGCAGACGCTTAAACAGTCCTTCATATTGAATGCCTTCATCTGAATGTGATGCAGCCCTTTGTAAAGTTTCAGCTAGAGTTAACTGAAATGGTGATGACCGAGAAGTAAATATTTGCTCATCTTCAGTCATGGGTTTACTACTAGTACTTGCAGCTGTAATTGACATATTGTCATCTTGTTTCTGAATAGTTGTTATAATTTCTGTTTCTGCATCTGTTTCAAACTCTGTATCGTCTTGTTTATCTGCCTTGGACGTATTTGCTCTATCATCACCGCTTCTAAGCTTGGACTGGATCAGACCTTTACTTGATGTTGTAGCTTTCTTTTTTAAACTGAAAAAAAAAACAAAGTTTTGTCTTAATAAATTATATCAATTCTGCTTCTTAAAAAAACTAAATTAAAAATTTTGAAAAAACCCACGACGGATAAATGTTTAAGTGGGAAAAAGGACAAAATAATATTTTAAAGACCCCCCCCCCCCCCGCCGCCGCCTCCGAATAAAAGCACCTCGATAACCGAAGGAAATCCGTCGGAGCTGCCATTCTCTGCCTTGAATTAAGAATAGGAGAATAACAATTCATTTTCGTTTTTTTATCGGTCAGGGAATGGCAGCTCCAGCGAACGGATTTCCTTCGGTTACTGAGGTCCTTTTAGCCGGGGAGCTTTAAAATATTATTTTGTCCTTTTTTCCACTTTAACATGTTTATCCGTCGTGGATTTTTTCAAATTTTTTAATTTTGTTTTTTTTTTTATTTAAACTTTTGAAAGGTTTCTTACAAGACAAGCATAGATGAATTCCAAACCGTTAACAAAAAACCACAACTGAATCGGTCCAATAGTTTTCGAGATAATTGGCAACATTCGTTTTTCTTTCATACTGCAACGACCGCGCCCCCTAGCGAGTTTCGACCGTAACAATTACCTAAGATCCATCGGAGATGAATTCCAAACCGTTTACAGACATCGCAACTGAATCGGTCCAATAGTTTTCGAGATAATTGGCAACATGCGAGTGCACACACAAACAAACAACATTCCTGGTGATACAAACAAATAAATAATTATTAATACCTAGGTATAGGTACCCACCCAGAATGATTGTTGGTACTTACATCTGTCGGCTGTGGGTATTTAAATGTTTCTTCAAATTTGACGTGTTCCCACTCGTTTTAAGCATTTTAAAACAGATTTTACACGCTGCAGTAGTTTTGTCAACCTTTCTGAAACTTAGCCAGACATCACTGCTCCCACCAGGAGGCGGCATTTTGGTTTCTAGACTTTCACACTAGCACCAACACAATTCAATTCAATAATCAAATTATAACAAATTTAATTTCCCTTCCGAGCTAACCTGCTGCCTACAGTCAGAGTCATATTTAAATTAATGTTACCAGAATATTAATTTGTAACTAAATTGCCTAAAGTTTATACAAATTCATACATAATAATATACGTATTCATACACGTACAAGTTATTGTCATAATATTATTATGGTATAGTTTATATACGGTACGTTCAAACAGTAAATAATATGCAACGTTT
This sequence comes from Thaumetopoea pityocampa, assembly GCA_017165845.1. Taxonomy (NCBI): domain Eukaryota; kingdom Metazoa; phylum Arthropoda; class Insecta; order Lepidoptera; family Notodontidae; genus Thaumetopoea; species Thaumetopoea pityocampa. The sequence continues at coordinate 22,549 of WUAW01022698.1, forward strand.
TCTAAAACAATTAATAAGATATCATTCATGAAATCATCCCATTTCAAAATACCAAGTTCCGATTAAAGTACTCAACTGGCCACACATAACTGACATAACAGCTTTCGGGGATTCCCTTAATATAGAGAATCTGGATCAATAATAATGAAGGGTAAAAAGTATCGAGTACATCAGATAGTATCGATACTACTCAAGTATCGATACTTTTTACGGATCCCTAGCCATATAGCAGAAGGCAGCTAATGCTAAGAGCCCCGCGTCTTGTGGGGCCCCGCGCCTATGCCCAAAAAGCGAAAAATGAATAAAATTATAAGTACACATTTAAGCGACACCTAGTGGCCATACTCAACGCAAGCACTGGCTATACTGTAATTGTATAAGGTATATTATTTTGCTACAATTTGGCAACACTACAATCGGGATTACTACACTATTATCGGAGATTCCCGAGCGGTGGCTCGGGAATCCCCTAATATTGTTTACGATTCAAGTTGTTTGTATAATGAGTTGTTAATGTATATAAATTAAACTTCATAGTAC
>WUAW01022706.1:26803-50458 GCA_017165845.1 Thaumetopoea pityocampa
CATTCTTTTTCCCACTTAAGCCCGTTGAGTAGAGCCTCGGTTCCTCCGGCAGTGCTGATTTTATGTGATTGTGTACAAAAGGACTCCATTTGACACTTAGTGTAGGTGTTATTTAAAGATTATCATCATGTCGAATATTAAATAATTTGTTCCTGGGTGTGAAAATAGTGTAGGTTTGTAATGTATTAATGCCTTTATAAAAAATAAACAATAGAAAATTCAAATTTGTTTCATTATATACGACGGACTCCCACATATAATAAAAATATATGTAGGTAGATGGTGATACCAACACACACTCACGTGTGTGTTAGTGTGTATAAATATGTATGTAGTAAATAGTGTCAAAACTTATATATAAATAGATGACGATGCTTCGATCTTTCTAATTTTGAAGCGATGCTTCGATCGTTCTAATTTTGAAGCGATGTTTCGATCTTTCTAATTTTAAAGCGATGCTTCGATCTTTCTAATTTTGAAGCAATGCTTCGATCTTTCTAATTTTGAAGCGATGCTTCGATCTTTCTAATTTTGAAGCGATGCTTCGCTCTTTCTAATGTTGAAGCTATGATAAGTCTCTATTTCAATATAATATAAAGTACACTGTGTTGGCAACACCACCTTAAATACAATGCACACTCCTAAAAGCCTTCCTGCCGGGCGTCGCTTACATCGTTAGCGAACCTAAAAGTTTTATTTAAAGTTTTTTCCTGAAACGTGCTTTGTGATCCAAACATACAAATTGAGGGATTTTTCCTTTTTAATTGTCAGCTGGGTAAAAGTTTTTGCCTTCTTAATTCTGGTAAATACTTTGTGACTGTGAAAATGTATTTTCAAAAGCCAGATCAAATTTTTGTTTACGTCAAAATACTTATTACATCATCCCCGGTCCATATTCGTCTCAACTACAGGGACGCGGAATTCTCCTAATCAGGAGAGGGATTAGGCTGTAGTCTACCGCGCTGGCCTAGTGCGGGTCGGTAGACTTCACAACCCACGCGGGAATGAAGGTTTCCTCACGAAGTTTTCCTTCCCCGTTGAGTACATTGGTGTCTACAACGTAGACCGTACATGAATTACAAATAACTCAGTGGTACGGAGCTGGAATATACGTATTGTCGCTGATGTAACACAGACTAAATTTCGGCTCTCCTCTCTTTTTCTTATGCCAAACCTACATTTCTGTCAAACGGCACAAAAACGTTCAGTTTGAAACGTAGGTATATAGTCCACATGTTCCGAGGTCACGTCTAAATTTGTATTTAGAACTTAATTTTAACGTGTCTAAACTGACAGCGCCAAAATTATTGCTGTCTCGTTTTGGCTTTTGGCATTAGAAAAAGACAGAAGACCCTAAATTTAGCTGTTTTACAGTAGAATTGGCGCCATTGTGGATTTCAACAGTCTGATGAGCATGATACTTGTTTTGTGGTAAGAGTGTTGTTGAATTTCTATTCTGATTTTATTATAAAATAGACTTTTTATAACATGCACCGTCAAACAAGATTATAAAGCTTTTATGTTTATAGAACATGACTTAGACATACATACGAAAATATTATTCGCATTTTGACAGTTATTATTAGACATGTCATGTCTGACCAAGTGAAGATCCGATCCGATCCGCAAGTTTTACACTCATGCGCATCTTGTTTGTAACCAATCAAATGTAACTTAAGTTGTATACTTTTGTTGACAGGAGTTCGCAACCCTCACAAAAGAGCTCAATCAAGCCCGGGAACAGCTCCTCGAGAGGGAGGAGGAGATATCGGAACTGAAAGCCGAGAGGAACAACACAAGGGTAAGTTACTGCAGCCGCTGCGGTTATTTGATGCTCTGTAGCCGCAACTTGCTCTACGTGGGACATGCTTTGAACGATACTCCAGCGAAATCATCATTTTGAAAAATTAGTAATACAATGGTAGTAATTATGTTTTAACAGAATTTTTCTGATGTCAAACGAGATAGCTATAATTTCGGCGCTGTCAGTTTTACTTAGATACGTCAAAATTAAGAAATTTAGTCGTAATCTCGAAACATACAGACCGAAAGATACGTAAATATGCAACATTTGATCTACCGTTTGATAGAAATGTAGGTCGGTACTCGCTAAAAATGTTTGCTATCTCGTTTTGACGTTTGGCATTAGAAAAAGATAGGGAGAGTCTAAATTTAGTTCAAGTTGTATTACATCAGAATTGATACCAATGCCGCTGATTCGACATTTAATAGGCGGCGGTAAATCGTGCAGTTAAACTTGATTCTTGAAACGTATTTAAATTTAGTCACTTGATGATCTCAGATAATATAAAAAGATCTACGGTATCAAAATTAGAGTTGATAATTAAAATGAATGAATTTTCGACAAACGCCTGAATAAATGTAATTGATTGTAATTAGATCGGCCATCTTGATCCGTTGATTTTTTTTAAACGGATTAAATAAAGGTGCATTATCATAGTGCCAATCAAACATGACATAGACATATTTTTATAGGTTTGCATGCAATTGATTTCGTCAACGTGTTAATTGCATTAACATAGATTTGTATAAACTGTTTGAGAAGGACACCACAAATAAATGAATTCGGTCTCATATTTCGCAAAGTTGACGTTAAAAAGGAGTCATAAAAACTATTACAATAAAAAGGTACTTACCCCATTCAATGTACAAATTAATAGGCGTGGTGAATAGGAGAAGTTAGTGACAAAGGGCGCCTCTGTGTCGTGTGTCGTGAGGGACGGTCAGAAGTTTCGTTAATGTACTTTGTTACTAATTTTTAAAGATACAAAAAATATAATGTATACATGACGATCAACTTTCAAAACTACTTTGTATATATAACTAACACACGTTGTGTTTTTTATATTCTCAGAAAACTGTGAATATGTTATAGAAAAAATAGCTTGTGTATAATAATAGAAAAATCAAATTTAATTTCTGTAATCCACAAATTGTTGTTCCGAGTCTTTTTTTATTTATTGTTCTTAGCCATGGATACATGTCCTTCAGCCGTATACATATTTACAGAATTCATAAATTGTATTGTTCTGAGTCCGGGAGTTCTGTGTTCCCGTTATTTGAATGTTTGTAAAGTCCCCGCGACACAGGAATTAATCCGAATGCGGGAGATGTCATAAAAAAAATTAATTGATTAATATCCCTAATTACTTACTAGTAATTTAATCGTGTGCTGTGTAGCGCCGGCATAACAATAACGTCACTTGCATCCTCGTGGGTGCTGTGAGAACCAGCCGAGGATAGGATAACGAACAGCAGTGTTATCCTGTTATCCGGTCAAAATCTACCGCGACTTCCAAGACGCCTGCCAAGTGTAGACTTATGGCAAATCCCTTCTTTTTAAAGAGGAAGCCCACGTCCAGCAGTGGACTTCCACGTGTTGATGTTGATGAATTAATCGAGTGGATTAGCATTCGAACGGCTAACTAAAATTGTGTAATCTATCTCATCTTCAGTCATCAGTAGGGGGATTAGGCCTTAATACATTGTGGTACACCACGCTAGCCTTATGCGGACTGGTAGACTCCACATACACACACATGCGGGTTTCTTCACGGTATTTTCCTTCTCCGTCGAATACATTGGTCTACAATGCGGACCGTATGTAAGTTTGAAATAACCAGTGGTACAGTATCGGATCAAACTCGTGATCTTTTCGAGGGTCGTACACCAATATGGTGTATTTTGTACATTTGTACATTAGTGCTCAAGTGGTACCAAGTGCACCAATATGGTGTATTTTGTAATACGCATTTTAGAATAAAGACAGAAAATTATTACATCAACATATACCACGCCCATTGTAAATCTTAACGGTTTCTTACCTTTTCACATCTACTTGCTAAAAACTTTTTTAACAAGAAATTCTTTTGTTATTGTCACGTGCCCCGTGGACGTGTCTAGAATCAGCGAGGTGGTTAACTTCCCGAGCTCAGCGGACTAGAAGTAGTTCAGTGAGCAGCGCGAGCTCACGCTGCGAGAGCTGAGACTCTAGCTGCCGAGTTTAATAATTTTAACACGTTGAGTGCCGCGTCAGCCACCGGTGACCGACGCTGAACTTTCCATTTCGGCCGCGTCAGTCACCGGTTGCCTGACAGCGTAAAATATGATATGAAACAAAAAAATACACTGTTTTAAGTGATTATTGAAAATTTACCTAATTGTTATTTATTACAGAATTAAAGCGTTTTAATGGAATTCGATTCGATTATCCAGCGGGCCGAACGATGAACTAGACTAAACAGACTTGGCGCTTACCGTGTCGAATGAGTGTCTATTATCGTTTCATTGCGAGCGTAAATATTTCGTACTGCAATAAGAAACAATGCTCCCAATATAGTTNGACGATGAACTAGACTAAACAGACTTGGCGCTTACCGTGTCGAATGAATGTCTATTATCGTTTCATTGCGAGCGTAAATATTTCGTACTGCAATAAGAAACAATGCTCCCAATATAGTTACGCAGCTGTATCGAGTACAGTGGTGGTGTAGTGATTACAGATTCGACTTACGATCGAGAGGTCGCGGGTTCGATCCCGGTCACTTATGAGTTATTTATTATAAGTCTATTACAGGATTGGAGATAAATGCTTGAGTTTTTTTTTTCTTTTAAATTTTCCACGGGCACACAACATTAAGAAAAATATTATTTCTAATTCATGTACGGGTTATATATTGTAGACACCAATGTACTCAACGGAGAAGGAAAACTTCGTGGGGAAACCTGCATGCTCTCATGGATGTGCGAAGTCTACCAACCCGCACTAGGCCAGCGTGGTAGAATACGGCAATGATCATGATGACGATGATCGAGTAAATTTCAGTTTGTTAGTACACCTGTCGCCTCGCTGTACCGCAATACCGCTGCTCTTAAGCGGCGCGCGCGGCCCGACGGGGGTTCCTTAACAATTCGCGCGGCGCTCAACGGGTTAAACAGCAAAGTGACTGTGGACTCGGGTGCATTCCGCCTTAGTACAGGTGTGGCCTTTATTACCTACTAGATTTCGCCCGCGTGAATGCCGATTTTCGCGCTGAATGCAAATACCTGATATAATTATAGATTTACAAATACTACGTTGTTACTTGAGCTCTCGTGCCATAGTGGCGCGAGAGCACTTAATTAATCAATCTGAGCATTTCTTTTTAAATGTTTTTGATATTTGAAAATTTGACATTTAACAATTTTATAATAGCTTACTCGCTAGCTTAATCGCCATTGTTGCTACTAGCTTTTGCCCGCGGCTCTGCCCGCGTGAATGTCGGTTTTCCGCAACATGGGAAATCCCGACACAATCAGACTTATATAAAAACTATAACTGTAACTAGATAATCTATCTAGTTACAGTTATAGTTTTACTATTGTAAAATTGTTAAATTTTCAAAAATTAAAGACATTTAAAAACTAACTACTCAAATCGACTAATTAAGAGCTTCTGAAACCGAATCCATCGAAGTTTGTTTGTTTGTTCTGGCTTCACGCAAAAAACAGCGTGTTGATTTTGATTAAACTGTTACAGTCTTAAAGGTACTATTCCGACTTAATCAATGCTGCATGTTTTATCAAAATCGGTCCACTAAGATTGAAGATACAGCTTGATCCCAGTTTTAGTAGCCGCCGCTTAGGTACAAGAGGTCAAGTAAAAGTGGTGCATAGGGTTTTTATATAAATCTGTAATTGTGTCGGGATTTTTCATCTAGCGGAAAATTCACGCGGGCGGAGCCGCGGGTAAAAGTTAGTTAGTTAGGTATAAAATGTACTTCAAACCACGTTCATGGCTACCACTACAATGCTACTTAATATTTTAAATGCGAAAGTATGTTTATTTGTTACTCAGTCACACTAAAATTGTAGAACCGATTTGAATAAAACTTATAACATATGATGGGCTGGAATAATACATTTTAACTCGGAAAACGGTTTCCTGTTTGACTATCAAAAAACTAAGAAGTATGTATGAGTTCGAACGTTTACCAGACATGTTTGGCTGGTTGTGAAAATAGGTATTAAATACATACGTGTATACGAGGGGTGATCCAAAAGTAATGATATTTGGTTATCTCTAGTCCTCGTAAGAATCCAAAAATTACTTTTTTTTACTCGCTTATATACCTACTACATCACCATAAAAAAATCATATAAATAGGTCACGGTTTCCGGGAGATACATTCATTTGAATACGAACCGTCGAAAAGAAAACATCAAAATGGAGAAAAACGAAATAAGAACTGTCATCAAGTACCTCTGTTTGAAAAAAATGTCTACCAAAGACATACGCAGTGACCCTCGACGGAGCGGTGTGCGTCATGGATTTTCTGCGCGATAAATAATAAAACTTTAACAACACGCTTTATAAGAAAACCGAACTAAAAAATAATTTTACAATCAAAAGCGTGGGGTGCTTTTATGACTTACGTTTTCTTCTTGGAGACTTTACTTTTGGCAATATCTGTTTATTATCAAATATATTAATTGATATAGCGCACGCCACGCTTTTGATTGTGGAATTATATTTCATTTTTTAGTTCGAGTTTTTTTTTTAATATCCTGATGATCCTGGCCAAGATCTTTGAAAAAATTTATGAAATTATTGTATTGTCATCAGTCCTTTAAAAATATGCAAAGTTTCAACTCGATCCGATGGTTTTAAGTGGGTGAAAATCGTGTCCAAAGATTCCGTTACATATACAGATAGATAGATACCAGTCTAGCTGATATAAAGCGTGTAAAAAGGCAGGCCGTGCCACTGCTTTCCATAAATATAAATAAATATTGTATGCACTGATTGGTAGGTACAGTAGCGGAGAATCCTGCTTTCTGTGTCACTGTGTCCTGGGATCGAATCCCGATTGGTATAAACTTTGTAATGAGCACAATTGTTTGTATCCGAGGCATGGATGTGTTTCTCTATGTATGTATAGTATTTATCTATATAAGTATCCTGTCATTCAATCAGAATTTACTGCTATCTCTAAGACACCACTCTAACATGGATACTACGGCAAACCCCTCCTCTTTAAGGAGGGGGCTCATGTCCAGCGGTGGACTCCCGCGGGCTGGTGGCGGCGGCCTGTTAGAAATGTATGTTTGTTTGGTTTTCCAGTTACTGTTGGAGCATTTAGAATGTCTGGTGTCGCGGCACGAGCGGTCGCTGCGCATGACCGTGGTGAAGCGGCAGGCGGCCGCGCAGTCGGGAGTGTCCTCGGAAGTCGAAGTGCTCAAAGCGTTGAAAAGCCTCTTCGAGCATCACAAAGCGCTAGACGAAAAGGTGACGTTCACAGCTTATATCGGTTACGGTTGTGCGATAGCGATTACCGCAACGCAGTGACGACAGTTAATATCGGCACATCGCCATTGTTGCTAGCAATTTGTGCACATCTTGTGGTATGATTCCCTAAAAAAAAACGTTAATATTAAATTAAACACGTGCAAATAATTTTTTCAAGTAGTTTTGATTATAAAAATAAACTCATATTTAACGCTATCTGTCTGATCAATAGAGCCAAGACAATAATTTAATGTTTCTTTTATTTTTCATAACGATGTCACATGGAATTTTTTACTACAATTATATTTCTATGAAAATTTCATCACCGTGAGTCAGCTTGTCCATACGAATTTGTTGTAACTGTTAATTGACAGTGTGTGGATATCCGGCAGTGACGATGTGTTGGTACACACAATACAAATGTAATCCAGTGCGCTGTTTGGCACCGGTATGATGCCGTGGATGCCGTGAGATCCGGCTAACGGATGTACCAGGTGATAATGGGCAGCAGCATTATCCTGTTATTCAATCAAAATCTAGTGCGACCCCCAAGACGCCTGCCAAGCGTGGACATTATGGCATATCCGTCCTTTGTAACGCGAGGAGACAAATGTCCAGCAGCGGACTATCACCAGCTGGTGATGATTGGAGTCGTTACCGCAGCATCGGGTTGTTGTTGTTAAGCAAGGGTTACAGCTAATCGTAAATAACGTATGCAGTGTACGGCCGAGCAATTTTAAAACAGTAAAGGACATTTTTTTTTTACGAAAATGAAATTATTGCATTTTTGGATTAACCTAGGAAAGCTCTAATGAATACCCTGACTCCCGTACTTCTATGATGAATAGAAGCCAAGATACTACATCTTCCTTACAGGCCATCTACTAGATATGGAAAGCAACACAAAAACGCCTTTTGGACCCTCCTGTAAAATTTCATTAAAAGCACTCACCGGGTTTTTAAATTGCGCGGCCGTGTAATTTTATCGTTGGCCGCAACAGCTACAACAGATGAGATTGTAGCTCAACATTATCTTCGAAGTATAAAGCCATCCGACCGCCAAAACCAGCGGTTTTATCGCACCAATCTTTGCTTAAACTACAATCGTAGTCGTGTAAAGACCCCTTCCACAGCTTAATTGGTTGGTCCTGAGTTTTCTGACGGTTAGGTATGAGAAGTCTAGGCACCGCAATCCCCAAATACGAGATGAACCGCTCACCTTGACTCGTCTCCCGAGGGAGCTCCGCCGTGCACGGTAGTCGCCTAACGCTTGCATGGCGATTTACCACCGTAATATCCGAAATGCCACAATGTCTTGCACAAATTAACCGGCGTAAAACTTAAATATTATCAGCGAGTGATCAGCACAGTGTATACATTGCGAACCGAATCGAACGTTTTTTTTTTATTTAAACTACCCTCATTTGCCGAGTCGCACTTTTTGCGGTTTACCCACATATATTGAGAATCACAATGACCGAACAGACTGTAAGTGATATAAATGATTCTAGATAAGTATATTGTCGTGTTTCAGGTTCGAGAAAGATTGCGAGTGGCGTTAGAGCGTAACACGGCGTTAGAAGAAGAACTAGCATTGACCAAAGAAGAAGTGAGTAGTGGTGGTTTAATTTTCAATCTTCCGAGTTTGTTTATCTACATAATATCATACGCTTCATGTAGCATTGGACTTAAATCCTGTATACTTTTGTATGATACTAAAATAATGTCAGGTCAACAAGAAAATATGACGAGAATATTTAATAAAAAATAAAAAGATCAAGGTCAAGTTCGTAGCACTCTTAATCCACGAAAGTGTATGAAAAGATGTATGGATGTGGATGAGGCGAGAGAGTTGTGTCAGAATGGTAGTATGTGGCAAACTGTGGTCTCTGCCTACCCTTATGGGATACCGGCGTGTGTATATGTATGTATGTATGTAAAAATAAAAAGATAGTAATATTTATATGCATACATATACTCACGCCGGTATTCCATAAAGGTAGGCAGATACTATAGACGGTACCAAACTTGGAATGATCTTGACTGTGTATAAGGCGAATTTTAAATTTAAGACGTCGTGTGAAGTGGGCGGGAGGGGTTTTTTCACGCGCGCTTGCACGCGATTGGTTAATCAGTTAGTCCTCTAAAGTGTAAATTCGCGAAATCTCTCCCGCCACTGTATGTAATGCTCGAGTTTCGTGCTGTCTACTATACCATAGTTTGCCACATACTACGATTCTGACACACTTCTCTCGTTTCATCCACGTTTTTACAACTTTTCTAATTAAAAAATATTTATATTTATTACATAAAATAATATTTATGTAATAAATATAAATATACCAAAAAAGAAAATATGCAATAAATACGTACTACAATCAGTGGAAAGGTAGATTGACAAAAAAAAATTTTTTTGTTTTTTTTTTTTCAACAATCAACTCGCTAGAAAAAGATCTCGGCGTTATTACAGTCGCCGTTGCTTTAACGCTCTCGAGGGAGTGCCGCTGCTTCACAGCAAACGAGTGCTCGCCCTAATCTGACGGGTGCCGCGCGGTTTATTTTGGCTCGTCCTCCACCCCAAAGTGCGCCATTTATGACTGTTAGGCGTACAGAATAGATTAGTAAGCCTCTTATACTAGCTCCTAATTTAAATAAGGGCTTAATTGAATTATTTAAAGAACGCGGCTCGTTTCTTTGTATTTAGTATTCGCGAAGAAACCTTCAATAATTATGCATATTATTATTGATATATTTGATAGTTTTTGCTGTTTTATGTTATTATTTTAATATTAATTGAACGTAGTTTATTTAGCAGAAGTTTCAGTCCGCAAAATTGACAGAAACAAGTAATTAGGAACTACCAGTAGCTAATTTTTGTGGATTGAGTCCTTTCCTTTAAATTACATCTAATTTTGGCTCACATTTTTCGATAAACTTGCAAACTAAAGTATTATCTAAATACACGGTTTCATCCAGTATCCAATAAACCAGTATAACTTGTAATATTTTCGTGTTCTGATTCCATTATTTGTTAATAATAAAACAAGCTGTTGCCCCTGCTTCGCTTATTTTTTTAAATCTTTTCTTTTAATTATTTAGTACCTCTTTACAAAGACGTTGGCGGTGTTCCCTTTTGGGGCTAAAATTTGCAAAGTCACCCTTTTGGGGTAAATTTTGAAATAACCGATATATGAATTTTCGTGCCTTTTCCTTCAAAGATGGCGGACTATCCTTGTAAACTTACAACCCCTAATGTACCGTCGTGGGGGTAAAATTTTGTAAAACGTTGATATACGTGTGTACTTATTTCTAATCAAAAGTAGGTATATTAAATTTCGTGCTTCTTACTTTGAAAATAACTTAATATATTAAACTTAATTAAAATAACTACTTTAATAGTGAAATTTTTAAAAATCCTCAATCCATCAATTGCTAAAATTTCAAGTTTGCAGCCCCAGCGGTTTAGGCTTTGTTTTGATGAATCAGTCAGTCAGTAAGGACAAGTAATTATATATTTATAATAAAATTATTTGTTTGTCAGTTACAACAGCACAAGTCGTGTACGGCGCCGGACGGCAGCAAGCCCAAGGAGAACGGCGCCGTGCCCACCGGCTCGCCGGAGCAGAACGGCGAGCAGCAGCAGCAGCAGACCAAGGTAACGCCGCGTGGCTGATTGGGTGGCGATAACCAAGGACCCGTGCGTGTTGAATTTGTACCATCACGCCTATTGATTCCAGGAAGGGTGACGGACAGAGTACATTTCATATATATCTTAATTTTGTACGTATAAACTAACCCGCACTAAGCCAGCGTAGTAGACCTCGGCCTGTCCCCCTCCTAATCTGGGGAGGACGAATATGGACTGGGGATAATGTATAAATTGTGAAGATCATCATCTTCATTACATTTTCAATGAAATTGAAATATGCTCTCTCTGTCCACCCTTCCTGGAATTAACAGGCGTGATTGTAGAAATCTAACTCGGATGTATGTATGTATGTGCTTTCGTTACCCCACGTGGACTTGCAAATCACTTTGTACCCTACGGCTTAGCTGCGAGGGTAAAAACTACACCTAGTCGTGATTAATATACGAATTGTAACATAAAACACACTAACAAATAAACTTTAAAAAAACACAAAATACTAGTTTTAACCTCATAGATAGTTGCTTAGACTGCGAAGGTACCAAATTGTTTATATTAACACGTTCACTACCGACAACGTGAGGACGTGTTGATAGTAGAAATGAGTTTTTCCGAAAGAAAGGTTACTCATTATAATAGATTTCCCCGCGCAAACGCGTGACTGGCTACTGAGAATCTCTACACCAAAAGCAGGCGCATGATTTACTTAACATTGGCGCCACAACATTTCGGACAGTATTCGTATATCACAAAGCTCTTTATTACAAAACTGATTTTTACAGTACCCAAAAAAAAATGCTCATTATCTCAGGGGTTATTTTTTAAACACAAGCATTGAGTATTTGTTTTATTCTGCAAAAGATAACGTATTAAGTCAAGCTACAGGCTGGGCCATAAGTTTTTGTACTTTAGAATACTCAATAAAAAAAAAACAAGTGTATTGAATGTATATATTTAAATAAAATATATAATATATGAAAATATATGGGAAAGTCAGGTCTTAAAAATTACATCATCTAAAGGAGCACCATCTCGACGCGTGGCATTCTTCGAATCTGGCAGTCAAATTTTGAAATACCCCTTTACACAGATTCTGCGGAATGTCGACTATTTTTGGACGAATATTTGCCTCTAGTTGGGGATATTGCTGTCGGTTTTTTTTTCATATAAACCCAATTTTTCCGGCAACCCCATAAAAAGAAAACATTACAAAGAAAAGTAAACATAAACATTATTTTTCCTTCACAACCGGCAAACTCGTATTGAATGTATAGCAGGTTGTCCCCTCTTGTTGCATCCAAGTTCTACTCTTATATCCAGAGAATACCTGCAGCTGTGGCTCTAGAAATTGTTTTAACATCTTCACATATTCATCTGAATTAACAGTAACAAAATTCCGACGTCTGTTTTGAAAAAAATAAGGCTCCATCACACTTTTTAATGATAGCGCTGCCCAAACTGTATAAATTAACTGTAATATTACGGCGAATGGAGAGGCCTTTGATATTTTAATCTGAGGTTTTCTTTACTCCAATACCGACAGCTTTACTTATTAACGTGTCCATTTGAAAAGAATTACAACCATGAAAATGGGCTTTGTTCGAGAAGAAAATGTTATCGAAGTTGCGGAGTCGTTCAAACATTATGTCAACAAATGTTTTCTTAAATTTAAATCATTCAGTTTTAAATCCTGCCTGGATGTAATTCTAAATTCACCTTCAATATTCGACGCAAAGTGGATCTGTACATCGCCAAAGAAGCATCACCTTTGCGAGTCAACAATCCCGGATCTTCTAAACAAACTTCTCTTCGCTTCTTTTACTCCGTGGGCGTCCCGGATTTTTTCATTCAACGTTGATCAAGTCTCTTCAATGTTATTAATCCAAGATTTAATTAAATTCACCCTGGAACATCGATTTAAATCGTGTAATTGAAGTTGAGCACGATACAAGTACCGGACCGTCACGGAAGAATTATTATTTTTGTAAAATTGTTTTGCACAAAACGCACGTTGGCTCCCGTAAATCGATCCATTTCGGCTAAATTTCCGAGATCTGAGCTCTTACATAGTACCTGCCCCATGCCCCTCCCCTTTATGTTATTACCACAAGATGTTTTATAAAAGTGCAAAAACATGGCTCACCCTGTACTTGATATAGATAGTAATGAGACAAATCAGAAGCTTAGTTAATGATAAAGCTTTTAAAAAATTTTACCAAGAAACCTTTGATTTTTATCTAAAAAACATCTACAGTAAATTCTTATAAATAAAAATGATTTATGAAATGGTCTTGGTACATTCGAAGTCTCAGTGAATGTTTTTGAAAATTAAATGATCACATCTCATTTTTGAAAGATGATCTCATTTTCCTACTATAATGCTTTGTCATTAAGATAAATATAATATTTAGCGCCTTACAGCATCGATTTTTTTCCATAAATGTGTAATTTCAAAATGGGATGTTTAATTTGGCAGGGAGTTTTACTCAATGACGATATAATCCAATGTGTGAAGTATAAAAGATATTTTTAAACAATTTTATATAAAAGCTTTTCTCCTTTACGGTACACAACGACATGGGTTTCCCTTGTCTTTGTTTTATTAACGGATTACCAACCCAAAATTCAGTTACGTCGTAAACGTCGTCAATTGAATAAAACGTTCCCATAGCAAGCAACGATTTGCTCATAGTTTCTTAATAGATATAGAATATTTCTTGATTTTAATTTTTGTTTTGATGGCGGACACAGGAGAGTAGCGTTAACGGCGAATCTGAGACGAGCAAGAAAGTCAATGAGCTCCAAAATACGATCGCCAAACAGGTTAGATAGAGCCCAGCAGTTGCATCGGTTATGGCGTATTGTAATAACCTATGGGAAATGCATTTACACGTGTGGCACGATCGAGAATATTTCTATGGTTTTTTAGAACATTGTTTTAACTTATGTAAAAGTAAAGAGCCATTTTGCTAAATCCAACTCAAACCAATGTCTGATTAAAAGACTTTATTTTATTTAGTTATTTTTTACTACACTGATAGTTTTGGGGAAAAACTCGGGATCATCAAATAGATCAATACATTCAATCTATTTCCGAATTGGAAAAGTGTATCAATTTATCTCGAAATTGCTAAATTGGAAATCCAGTGGTGCTAGATGCGACTGGCAATCTAGCACCGGTCGTGGGTTCAATCCCGTTCCCTTATCACTAAATACCTAAATCTTGTACAAGTTTGACACGTTTGAGACAGTCCTTACCTATACTATAACGGTAGTTTAGATTTGCGTGGATAACATTTCTCGTACTAAGAAAGAACTAATTATTTTTACAGTAACTTGTCAATGTATATACATTTATATAAATCAGATTATTAACTTTTAGTAATCATTCTATCCACTTAAGTATTATTAGTATACATCAGAAAATTATCATCCTTTATACATATGAGTACCCAATTTATTGATATAGAGTATAAAGAGTAGGGCCTAAAACGACATCCTTGTAGTATTCCTAAAGAAACCGGTAAGTATGCAGAGCTAAGACAGCCCAATAAATTACCTGGCTACATTTCGTCAGATGTAAGAACCTGTCTATCGTAAGAGCATATACCGATACCGAAGGCTTCCATGTAAGGAGGTCATGACTTATTTAGTTAAAAGCCTTTATGAAATCATCATACACAACGTAAGCTTGGTTATTTTTATCCAAGTCTTTGGCTATAGTATTTTTGAAGAACATCATGTTTGTTTTAACTCCACATACCGAACGATGTACTCTTTTGTAATTGCAAACTACGTTTGAGACCAAACTTTTCAAGAATTTTCAAGTTATGTAAATTACAAGTTATGTAAATTTTGAATTTAGTCTGTATGTTGAGAAATCAGCTTTCTTAGATCATTTTCGGGAATACTTGTAACTGATATTTTTTTCTGAATAAAAGGGAATATACCGAATAAAGAGAATATTTAGTTATTCTCTAAATAAATTGTTGTTGTAATAAATCGTTAGATAAATTGGCAATGAAAATGAGGAAACATGACAAGTAATTCTAAACGGTTATTTTAATTGTTATTTACGCAAGTGTAAAACATAAATTATACTATCTATTAACCATAGACATAAATGATCTATTGTGTCACACAATTCTACTAACAGACAGACCCCGCAATGTCCTGGTCTGATTGTCAATGCACGATCGTATCGCCATCTATTAACACATTATATCTACTAAACTATCATACATAAGTAGAGTATTTGCATCGCTGATGAAATATGTCTATTTCCAGTAGTGATTAGATTTCTAATCCTGTTGTCCAAATCAAACTATAGTATTGTTATTATTTATATCTTATGCTTAGTAGCTTATGTAGTATCTAAGTTACAAGTAATCGTTTTTATAATAATATTGAGAAATTATTTATACGTAACTAAGTCGAAACCGTACGAGACCGAACATCAAATATCATTAAGAATTAAGTTAAAACAAAAAGCTCCTCATCGGTAAAGAAAATGTCCAAGATTGGCAGCAGATTTATTTCTGTATTATCAGGCTTATGCGCGTTCCACATTATATTGTTTCGGTCGCAGCGCAATTACATTGCCATGCCGCCGCTAACACCAATGCGGTCACTGATCGAGATAGCAATTCAATAGCGCACCAGCAAGAGACGAATAGTGTACGAACTCCTTCGGTACTGCCTGTAGCAAAATATATGTTCAAAGCAGCAAGACATATTCTAAAGTGTAGTAAAGAAATTAATATATTTATTTATTGTATTTAGTAAGCATGCAGTTACTAATATAAAATACTGTAGTTTGCACGAAATCACCACTAATAGGCTCGTCGTAATGCCAGTAATAACATTTTCTTTATTAATAATATCTTTTGCGTTTAATGATGTGATGATACCTGTTATGATCTAGTCATATATAATGATACCTGTTCTTTTTAATGAAAGAACTATTTACTTTTGTTAATTAATAGGGTAGCATGCGTATGTAACCTCTACTCATTGGCAGTGGATCGGCATGTTGTCATTAGATACATGGCTCATTCGACAGCCACATACATAACACTGACACATGATTAGGTCTGTCATCAGACTATTGTAGCTAATTATAATCATTTATTAAAATGGATGCGGGATGTCACCATGCTCATGAACCTACTGCTCAAGTTGCATATAACTGTGGCTTTAACATTACATGTTCAAAGAAAGTTAGCGTTACGTTTTTAATTTTGTCATCATCATTTCATCATGCATTACTTACAAAGTTAGCGCACTTCACCCCAATAATCCGCCGCGGAGTGCCTAGGCGCTGCACATTCATTAATTAATGCAGACTGTTTTATTTATGTCGTGTGGAGAAGACAAAATGAAGGTGACAGACATTTTAATTTTAGTATATTTATTTCAGAATTATTGTTAATGTATTTATCTTGGAATTATTGTTCATTATTAAGCTGCAAGTACTTTTTAGCTTCGTTCTCCAATCGGATAATCGGGGAAATAAAATCGCATGAAGTTGACGACGTGAACACTAAAATTCCTCTATCACATAGTTATTACACAAGTACACACAGTGCTTGTATGTCGAAGTTTCCCGTCAAATATCAAAGTGATATATTTTTTTTAATAAATTATAATATGTATTTTTATATATAAAATAAAATAAAATGAGTATATTTATCAGACAACCTATAACAGCCAATTCTATTGTTTATTACAAAAAATATTTATACATTTTTAGAATTCACAGGTCGGTCGAATTTACAATCGGTAAAAGATTTTTAATCTGTGTAAAATATAACAGATTAAAAGAACCGGCTATACCTTAAGGTCCATAATATTGAGGTTTTGTTTATAGGTACATTTTTAAGCGCCATTTCTCAAAATGACTACTTTTTTCATCTGATGCCACTAATGAATTCAGTCATTGATCTACTGTAATCTATATTTATTTCTAAATAAAAAAAGTTTACAAAAGCTTTCCTGGATTAGTAGGACATATATAAAAAATATGAACGCTTTCCATTCCACGTTCAGTCCGCAGAGCTGAGCTCGTGGCAGCGGCGCGCGGCGGAACTGAACAACAAGGTGACGGAGCTGGAGGAGCGGATCTCGAAAGGGGAAAAGGAGCTCGCCAAGAAACAGGACGAGTGCTTGAAGTTGCAGCGGGACCTGCGGGAGAATGTTGCACAGAAAGAGGACCAGGTACTTTATGAAATATCTCTCCTTGGCACTCGGTACAGTACCACTATTCAGGTTATATACTATGAAACGACGAATGTCATTATTACGTTAAATTGTGAACCTTGACACTGTGAAATAAGGTTATTTCTTCATTCTGTAAAGTTCGGAGCACCTCCGAGACGGGTCGTACTATAATAATCAATTACTGATCTTTTTATGAAAATACTAGCATTATATCATTACTATCTCTCTCTCTCTCTCGAACTTGTGCGAACAACATTAAGACTTGGAGGTTAAATTACAAAACGTTTATGGATAAAGACTAAATTTTGGTTATAAGACATTAGTGCAATCCAAGAATTTCACACCAAATGCTTGTCTTCAGGAGGAGCGGATAGCGACCCTTGAAAAGCGGTACCTGAACGCGCAGCGTGAATCTACGTCGCTGCACGATCTTAACGAAAAACTAGAGCAGGAACTCCAGCACAAACAGGCGCAGCTCAAGGTAAGGACTGCTGGACGTCATTAGCGCTCGACCAAGCCAAAGAAGCAGAGAAATACGCTACTCGCAAATTATTGCCAAGACAGTTTGCTCTTACTAACCTTAGCGTCCTTGAGACGAGCTGAAAGGTTCGATAGAGCAGAAAATCAGACACTACTGAAAATAACGCAGTAATGCTAAAGAGGCAGTGAGATATAAATTTACCAATTTACTGTCGAGTGAGTTTGTATCTTACCATCAGATGAGCTGAGTAGTGAAGTTCTGTGGAGTAGGACATCGTCAGGCATAGCTCAAGACGAAGGTTGCTGCAAGTCATTATTCCACAAACATGCCAAAGTGAGATATCCAAGTTGTACTCTTTGGTGTATCTTCTGTAGCCTAACTTTACCTTAAAATGGTTCGCTGGAGCAATACGTTAGGCACAGCTCGAGATGAGCACGTCTTGAGGACTCTACGAAACCTGTTCACTCTATAGCGTTCCACTATAAACAGGCAATGAGACCTACCTCACTTTCCATGGAAGTAAACCTTTATTCTGCAAATAAAGGTGAGAACTAATAGAAGAATCGTTGAAATACCACAACCGTTCCAGGTGAGATTTCACAACTGAATCAGACAAACACACGGGGTGCTCGTGTGTTTAACCCCTTAGTTCCCAAAGTGGTCCAGGTGGACCCCCAGGGATCCACGGGAGACTCGACTCGGTCTACGTTGGCGTACGCAAATTTCCATAGTTAGATCTAATCTTCACATTTTTTGTCGAGTTTTGGGAATATGGTAGAAATGTAACTGTAGGGGGTCTATGTGTAGCTAAATTTTGAAAGTGGTCTATGAGAAAAAAAAGTCTGAGCACCTCAGGTTTAACCCATCTACCATCCATCTGCGGGGCACAGGTCTTCTGTCACAATGAGAGGGGTTCGGCTGTAGTCCACCGCGCTGGCCTGACGCGGGTTGGCACACTTCACACGCCATCAAGAAAATCTCTCAGATATGCAGGTTTCCTCACGATATTTTCTTTCACCGTTTAAAGAGAGTTATATTTAATTATGAAATATTAATAAAGTACATGATTTCGAAGTCAAATGCATAGTCGTACCAAGATCTTTCACTGGTTTTGTTGGTTTTTATATGGTCTAAATCATTAATACCCAGAGTGGTCTATATCGACCCCCAGGGGTCGACGATGACCTGCAAGGGGTCCACGCCAACTGTCAAAACGCCATTTGATGTTGATAAATTTGCAAAATTTCATATTAACTACGCTTTGTGGGTCTACCCAAAAGTGAAAATCATTACAAGTGGTCTACAAGACAAAAAAGATTGAGTACCTCTGGTCTAAATTCTCTTCAGTATAATTTGTGTGACAGATCTTTTGTTGCAATATAACAATGTAAAAGGACACTCGTCGTCATTCACTTCAGTCAGTCACTTGTCAGTCAGTCACTAGTCAGTCACTTCACCTCTTAGTTTATGGTTTTTGTGTCAACTTGGTACAATTCTGCTACTATCCGTTTTTACGAGTATCATAAAGTAATGTCGGAAGAAGTTACCTGGTGTGATATCCATAGATTTCTTTTTATTAAAACGAATTTTAACACATTCTTCAATTTGCCACTTGTCTATGCCCTTTGATTGTCATCTAATGGCACGCCTGCATAATAGAGTATGAAACAAAAGGCAGCTTTTATGGCACATTCTCGACGTGCCATTCGTCTAACATCGTCGGTCCTCCGCCTCGACTCGCCGCTCGCCGCTCGCCGCTCGCAGCTTCGAGTGGATATAAATATATTTTCTGAATTTTCAGAGTTGTTATTATTATTATATTCTGATTGAATATCAGTGATCCACAACGCGATCTATTTGGTTGAAACTAACAAGCTGTATCTGACGCTGAAACCATCGCTTCTAGACTGCTTCCACTTAACCCAACCACTAGCATCTCTTCTGTACTACATAATTATGCAATTATCTGTGAAACTCTAAAGAAAATTAATCTTACACTCCGAAATAAAGTTCAGATTGTGTCAGTAGCAATCATTAACATATGCAATGTTGAGTTTTATTAACATAATCTGAACTGATTGATTTTTCATCGTATAAAATTGAATTTATCCTCTTGTAATTAAAGATTATATTCAATTACCACTTAATATGTGGTTTGGTATTGCGTAGTTATGGTTACTTCATGGTCATACGCATTTCCTCAGCTTCAAGAAGAAAAGATAGCGGCCATAGAAGAGAAGCTGGAACTGTCGACACAGAAATTAGCTCAGATGTCTTCACTGCCCGAGATGGAGGAACAGTTGAAGGCCAGAATGGAGGCTCTGAACCAGGTGGGTTTATGGAAACACTAGGATAATGTGGGCCGCTTGTATTTATTTTGTGAATGGTACCGGTAAAAGTCAATAAAAGAATCTTCTTTTTCATTCCTGCTTTTGTTGCCAGAGTACAACTGTCTCCTCAATTTTCTCCATACTGTTCAATTTTCAACATACTTCAGCAGTGGTTGCCTATCTGTCGGATCCAATACCTCGTTAATAATAAAAATAATCATTTACATAATCATCGGAAAAGTATATTACATATGTGTCGAACCGTTTTCACATATCCATGAATTGCACTAGAGGTTCACCTCAAGTAATCTCGTAGTTCCATCCCCTACTAGAGCCCTACTAGATCCTACTAGATATCCGATAAGTGATATATCCGAATTTGTAAGTCATGCCCGACGATTTTGAAAAATTAATAGTTGTTTAAATTAATAAGAAGAGTCCGGGAGGATTATCGACCAGATGGACAGATGCCATTAAAGTGTCTATAAGCATTAGCATCCCAGCCGCCATCAAACAGGCTGAACGCCGAGAAGCCTGGTGGGAGCTGGTGCAGAAACTTGAGCATGGTGGTCACGACCCTCAGACATGAGGAATCGATGATAAAAAAGAAGTGATGTCCGATTTAATTTCGAAATTAGTGTAGCGCAGCCCTAAACAGGTTAAGGTGATGATTAATGCCCTGTCATTCATGCGAGAACGAGAGGTGACTAGCACCGTCTCACCCGTACAGAAGCGACTCGAAAATTCTGGTAGTAAGGACTGTCTCACAAAAAGGTCTCGGGACTTCAAGAAGTAGATTCGACTAATGTGTAAAGGACGGCCCACACGCCGACGGAGAATATTCGATTACGCGATTAGGAGCGATAACAAGCGATAAACAGTGCGACACTAAGTGCTATAATGAGTGCGATACTAGTGCAAACAACGATTATAGCGTGCGTGTTAAATGAAGTGTTAGTGTTGTCTGTGTCTGTGTCATTGTTAGTGTTGTGATACCGGTGCAAAATAAAGTGTGTGCAATATTGTGTTCCCGGTTTTATTCACTTCGAAAACCCCTAGCTACATTACCGTGCCCCTAAAAGTCCACAGCTGGATAACCTTCTCCATAAGAGTTTTTATAATATCCATGCTTGGCAAGCGTCTTGAAGATTGCACTAGATGTTAGTCAAATCGCAGTGTAATGCTGTCCCCTATTATCCGAGTGCATGCCTTAATTAGTTTTCACAATACCTATGGTACGAGATGAGGTAACGCTTTAATTGATGTATACTTTATCATGTTGTTTGCCGTTCATTAGCAGTGTCCATTTTATGAGTTGCTTTCTGTGCAAGAGGGAGACAAACAGTTTTCTAGATAGTGTCGCTTTTATATATTTGTTATTAACATTAAAATGCCAACATTCAGTGATCCCGGCCTAGTGCGTGTTGTTTTAATTTTTGGCTGCTCAGTCATGATAGAGCACAGAGAGCTGTGGTTGTCGTACCGGCTTTAGTGTTTTCATTTTATAGTATTCACCGGTATGTCGGTGCGTTGTTTAGGTTTAGAATTGAATGTCCAGAGTATATATTTAAGTAATTTGGTTTGTATTACATCTTTTTGGTACTAGATCTTTTGGCAGCTACTTATACTTTGGCTACATCTTTTGATAGCCTATATAAAACTCTCCTAGAGAGAGTTTCTAGTTTCTCCAGAAGGCGTTTTACAACTGATGCAGAACCCATAAAACAGCTGCAATGAGAACGAGACCCCTTAGTGCACGCCCCGCTCGCAGAAGCATATGAGCGCAGCTCAAAGTAGTCTGTGTCACAACACTAAATTGACAACAGATTGGCACAGTGACAGTGACACTGCTTTCTGTGCAATGTGTCCCGGGTTCGAATCCCGGTAGGGGTAAACTATGTGTGATGAGCACGTATCTGAGTCATAGACGTATTTATTAGTATTTATCTAAAATATGTAAGTGTATCGTCGTCTAGTACCCAATATACATGGAACCCTAATTTAAGACTATCATCATCATCCCCCCCCCCAGTCCATATTCGTCTCCAGGGCCACGGACCTACCCTGATCAGGAGGTCTACCACCATTGTTTACCATGCTGACCTGGTGCGGATTGGTAAACTTCACACACACATGCGGGAAAACTTCGTGAAGAAACCTGCATTCCTCACGAAGTTTTCCTTCTCCGTTAAGAACATCGATGTTTACAATGTAGATGTTACATAATAACTCAGTGGTACGAGACCGGGGTCGAACCTACGACCTTTCGATCCCAAGCCATGTTTGGCGTCACTAGACTTCCAATGTATTGATCAATGAATGAGACTAGATCCATGTGTGTAAGCAGGATATACACTGGAGCTTCCATCGGTACGAGCAATGAAGCGGGGAATTAACCCGGTCATTGTGTCTCTATTGTCCGGTAGGCTCAAGAGCGGCACGGGTCGGCCGAGGACCGCATCCAGCGGCTGGAGGCCAGCGTCGAGGAGAAGAACGCGGAGCTGATGCGACTCAACCAGCGGCTGCGCATGAACGAGGAGCACAACACGCGGCTCTCGGCCACGGTGGACAAGCTGCTGTCCGAGTCCAACGACAGGTACCTAATACTAGTGGATACGCGGCGTGTGCTACCACGCTAAAATATTTGTATGGGAAATGTCATAAATCGACTTCACGAATGGACCAATGGTGCCCAACGCATTGTTTTAGTGGTCTTAAACCATCTTCTCATGCATTCCTCACGATGCCTTTTTAATGAAATCGGTTTGGGGCACGACGGTTGGAGAGTCTCGAAGTCTGCAACAGACATAGGTAGAAACATTTTTCGTATTTTATATATAGATAGATAATAATTCTAGGTATACTGCTGCGTACGTTTAGTGTAGCTAGGTATTGTACATTGTTTTGGGCACGATGAGTTATGACTTTATCGGAAGGCTGCTTGATCTTCAACGTAAGGAAGTTATGGCCAAGTGAATGAAGATGACCCATAATGANGCATGCATTCCTCACGATGCCTTTTTAATGAAATCGGTTTGGGGCACGACGGTTGGAGAGTCTCGAAGTCTGCAACAGACATAGGTAGAAACATTTTTCGTATTTTATATATAGATAGATAATAATTCTAGGTATACTGCTGCGTACGTTTAGTGTAGCTAGGTATTGTACATTGTTTTGGGCACGATGAGTTATGATTTTATCGGAAGGCTGCTTGATCTTCAACGTAAGGAAGTTATGGCCAAGTGAATGAAGATGACCCATAATGACGTTGATGATCACGTCAACAGTTATGGGTTTAGTGTAACAGGAGTGGCAGTATCGGAAAAGGGAAAATCTTCCGACCAGACGCGTGTTATGTCTGGCGGGGGCGGCCACTGCCTCGGCGGTTGATGTTGGGACGTTGTACATATATACGCTAAAGCGCTATCAGACTTCGTTAGCGTGATTCAGACTTCTAATGTCATCACACAAAACTGCGCCATCTGTTGACGACGCGAGGTACTACGCCGCGAAGTGGGTCGACAAATTATGAAATTCCTTTTGGCACATATTATACATCAAAGAACTTGAAGACAATTAGTTTTGTCTATTTATTTATTATTCTACTAAAATACACGTACATACATACACTCACGCCGATAACCCAAAAATGTAGGCAGAGACCATAGTACATACTACATACATACATACA
>WUAW01022730.1:468-26210 GCA_017165845.1 Thaumetopoea pityocampa
TATAGTATTTATCTATATAAGTATGTATATCGTTGTCTAGTACCCAAGATACGGGGAATCCTAATTTGGGACTAAGATCAGTGTGTGTGAAAAGTGTCCAGAATATTAATATACAAGATGAATTTTACAAATAGGCAAGGATGGTCTAATTCATATATATATATGGTCATCAGCCCGTGGAAGTTCAATGTTGGACAAAGGCCTTCTCCTTAAAAAGGAGGGATTTGCAATAATCTCCGCGCTTGGCAGCCTTCTTGGAGATCGCACTAAATATTGATTGAATAACAGGATAACGTTGCTGTCTATTATGCCAATACATCCATTAGTTGCTGCTTACAACATCCATAGGAAAAAAAAAAACTGGGAAATAATAATTGTTTAAAAGAAAATAATGACAAAAGTTGTTGCATTAACCAAAAGCAACAGGATAAACATGTTATATATAAAAAAAAAAAAATCATCCATAGGAAGATACAGACGCTATTATTATGTTGGCATGATACTGAAATGCTGAATATTAAATCTGCATGCTTACTTGATGATGGGGCAAAAAGGTCCTTGAATGGAGACCACGTACTAGTAAGCGCAGTGTGAGACGGCCACCTACGAGATGGACCGACGACCTGGTGAGGATCGCTGGGTCTCGCTGGATGCAGGTGACTATGGACCGGTCGCGCTGGAATTCGATTGGCGAGGCCTATGTTCAGCAGTGGACAACTACGGGCTGAAATGATGATGATGATGACTTGATGATAGGAGATCGCATTGGTCGTTGGTTGAATCGTAGGATAATTTTTTTGCTTATTATCTACGTGTCCGCTTCAGCCAAATGTCGTACTAGTTATTGTCCGCGGCTCCGCCCGCGTGTATGTTGATTTTCCGCTATATGGAAATTCTCGACACAATCATAACAAGCGTGAGAACAACTTTTACTTGATCTCTCGTATCTTAATGACGGCTACTAAAACAGAGTCTTCAATTCTACTGGACCGATTTTGATGAATAATGCCACAATATTTAAGTCGGAATAGTACCTTGACTGTAACAGTTTGAGCAAAATCTATCTGCCAGTTTTTGCGTGAAGCCTGAACAAACATATAAACATCGTCGGATTTGGTTTCAGAAGCCCTTAATTAGTCGATCTGAGTAGTTTGTTTTTAAATACCTATGATTTAAAAAAAATTGACATTTAACAATTTTATAATAGTACTAGATTGGAAGCCAATGGTAGAGACAGAGAAGCTGTTATCACATATGTAAGCACTCACCGCGATTAGAAAACAAAAAATTGTTTTCTNATTTAAAAAAAATTGACATTTAACAATTTTATAATAGTACTAGATTGGAAGCCAATGGTAGAGACAGAGAATTTGTTATCACATATGTAAGCACTCACCGCGATTAGAAAACAAAAAATTGTTTTCGTTTTATTGTTTTATTGTTTTTGTTTTATTTTGTACCTTTTGTTTTGTAATCTGGGCTTATCGGCGATAAAATATTAGGTCACAATAACCCTATGAGAGTATTCGAAATTATTTCGGCGGGAATTATTACTTATTAGGTACGGGATTAGATTCTGCTATATTTCCTTTGTAATTACTTTGAAAATGTAATTTATGTTAAAGAAACTGTGTGCGAAAATTATTAAGTCTATTACGAGTATATTAGATGCTATAACGATTCATTTAAATTATAAATTGTTTCCTCACAGAGCCATCTGTGATTGAATAGTAGTACTTGTTGAATGTATTTTTGGTTGATTTATTTTGAATGTTATAGGATTGTCACTTTTTGTTGAATGTATAAACAATGTCTAAAAATAAAAAGAAGTATTTTGCAATGAAAAAATTATGCTTAATTTACATATTTGAGAATTTAATTAATTATTAGCAAAGTTTCATAAAACAGTCTGTAATTAATAATTTTTATTTATCTACCTATGTTTTTAGGCATAATATTTATTTTTAAAACAGTAAAATATGATTAAGAGCTTTCTGTTTTTATTATCTCATTCCGCTACTGCTGAAATGTTAATTTGTTGGGTGCTATTCGACACCAGATGTCACTACGTGATCTTGCCAAGCAAGTAAGAGCTTTTGCGGGGAGCGGGCGGTGAGGAATCCAAGTTGCGCGCCCCCACTACTACATCCACGAGTTCAAGCGCTCCGCTTGACAGTCACAACGCAACCGCGCCGCGGGAAAGTCGTGTTATATCGCGCGCCGTTATACACTTCCCGCAATAAATAATTTAAACAAAAGTGATCTCAAACCTCAAATAAATGTTTATAAGTTAAAAGTAGAAGAAATTACGTTCACCAAGGAATTTTACTATAACTTATAATACAGACTACAGTGGAATAAAATGGTAGAAAGTTTTTCTTCGGCGCCAGAGTGTTGTACCACGTACTTTGTTTCGGAAATGGTGATATCGACCCACGGGGTGTGTTTATGAGACGTTTTGTAGTGAAATGAAAGATCTGTGATAATGTACACTGTTGCGGCGATTTTTTGTGCGCTGCTGCACTTCGGCTCTACGGTGCTACCCTATGGATCAGACAAGTGCGTACGGGCCACCGATAGGGCAACGGACATCAACGTTCTTTGTAAAATAAGGACCCTAGATGGAGAGGGAACCAGCATAGCCTCTGTCGCTTCAGACACGAAACGACTGGCTATTGAATGCAATCATCTATTGTTGTTTGAAAGCTTTTTGAAAGCTCATTATTTTAGTTCCATATCAAATATTGCCGAACTGTCTATATCCAATTGCAAGTTTCTTCAAATACCGAATAATACATTCCAAGATTTAAGAAAATTAAAGAAGTTAAAACTTCATTCAAAAAACTTCGAATGGAGCCCTACCAAGAATTTAGAATTGTCTTTGAATGCATTCAACGGACTGTCGGAACTTCAATCGCTGGATCTCGCTCAAAATAACATCAAATTTGTACCTTCCGGTGTATTTTGTTCCCTTGAAAATTTGAACACTTTGAATTTGACACAAAACAGGATTAAAACTGTTGGAAAACTTGGATTCGGACAAGCATGCGGATCTAATTTATACAGATTGGATTTAAGCTACAACGAAATCAAATCTCTTTCAGAAGAATCTGAGCTATTGAAACTTAGAAGTTTACAACATTTATATTTGCAACATAATAATATCTCTGACATATCAAGTGAAGCTTTTAATGGGCTAGTATCAATGCGAGTTTTAAACATATCACATAATCAATTGCATACACTGCCCGAAGCCTTGTTTGCCAACGCTAGAGAATTACGGGAAATATATTTAAATGATAATACCCTTTTTGAATTAGCTCGGGGCGTTTTTCATCGTTTGGAACAGTTGATTGTTTTAGATATATCCAGCAATCAACTCACAAGTAGTCATATTGATGATGGAACATTTTTGGGGCTGATTCGTTTGATAGTATTGAATTTGTCAAACAATGCTTTGACTAGAATCGACGGAAAGACTTTTAAAGACTTATTCTTTCTCCAAATATTAACCCTAAAGAATAATTCAATTGGATACATCGAAGACAACGCTTTTCTGCCACTGTATAATCTGCATACCTTAAATTTAGCAGAAAATCGACTTCATACAATAGACGAGAATTTATTCAATGGCTTGTTTGTTCTTAGCAAGTTGACTCTCAACAATAACTTGCTAGTGAATATTGATCGAAAAGCATTTAAAAATTGCTCGGACTTAAAAGAATTGGACTTAAGCTCTAATCAATTAATTGAAGTACCCAATGCGTTATGGGAGCTCTCTTTTTTAAAAACGCTCGATCTAGGAGAAAATCAAATTTCCGATTTTAGGAATGGCTCTTTTAAAAATCTCAACCAATTAACGGGACTGAGACTGATAGACAACCAAATTGGAAATCTTTCCGTCGGAATGTTTTGGGACTTACCAAGCTTACAAGTGCTTAATATTGCTAAGAATAAGATCCAGTCAATTGAAAGAGGAACATTTAGCCGAAATATACAACTGGAGGCCATCCGACTCGACGGGAATTTTTTATCAGACATCAATGGTGTTTTCTCCACGCTCGCAAGTCTTTTGTGGCTTAACTTATCGGAAAATCATTTAGTGTGGTTCGATTACGCGTTTGTGCCTAGTAATTTAAAATGGTTGGACATTCACGGAAACTATATTGAACATTTAGGTAATTATTACAAGTTACAAGATGAAATTCGTATAAAAACTTTGGACGTTAGCCATAACCATATTGCGGAGATATCACCTATGGCAATCCCTAATAGTGTAGAATTGTTGTTTATAAATAATAATTATTTAAATAGTATTCATGTAAATACATTTTATGATAAGAAAAATCTTACGCGTGTGGATATGTATGCTAATGAAATTGTACATTTAGAGTTAAATAGTTTACGTTTATCTAGTGTACCACTAAATAAAAGTTTACCTGAGTTTTATATCGGTGGTAATCCGTTTCAATGCGATTGCACTATGGAGTGGTTACCAATCATAAACAATATGACGGCTATGAGACAGTACCCGCGTGTAATGGACCTTGAAAATGTTTTGTGTAAAATGACTAACACTCGTAGTGGAATTCACGTGCCCTTAACTAATTTAAAGACGACTGACTTTCTTTGTAAGTATGAAACTCATTGTTTTGCAATATGCCACTGCTGTGACTATGATGCATGCGACTGTGAGATGACCTGCCCACAAAACTGTACATGTTACCACGACCCGTTGTGGAATACAAATGTTGTGGATTGTTCTGGCCAATCATCTAAGGAAATTCCGCAAAAAATACCAATGGATGCAACGGAAGTGTTTTTGGATGGTAATGACATTAAGGAGCTACAGAATCACGTATTTATTGGTAGACAAAAAATGAGATCCCTTTATGTAAATAACAGCAATGTTGACAACATTCAGAATAGAACCTTTGCTGGTTTAAATTCTCTACAAATTTTACATTTGGGCAACAATAAACTTAAAGAATTAAAAGGTTATGAATTCCACCAATTAAGTAATTTAAAGGAACTATACCTTCAAAATAATCTTATCAGTCATATCGCTAACATATCATTCCTTACATTAAAATCTTTACAAGTATTACGCCTAGATGGCAACAGGTTAGTCGACTTTGGAATTTGGAGTTTCAACAATAACCCAAATTTGAGGGCGTTGTCACTCGGCAACAACCTGTGGTCGTGCAAATGTCGTTACCTGCAAGAATTAACTGCATATTTGGCCGAGAATGCGCAAAAAATCATTGATATAACTGACGTATGGTGTTGGAATGGCGACGCGAAGCCGCCACAGAAAAAGGAGCTTAATTTAAACGGTACAGCCTGCAGCGATTATTATGCTGATAATTCAGTCATCGGAAATATGCTTGTGTCGAACTACGTTCCCATGATGGTCTCTACTCTCACCGGCTTTATGTTAATTTTATTAGGTCTCGTCGTACTATTTCTTTTTAGAGATTCACTTAGAGTGTGGCTATACACGAACTGTGGCATTAGAGTATTTTCATTTTCGGGCGCATTCGAAGAGACTCAAAAATTGTACGATGCTTATGTTTGCTACAGTCCGAAAGATGAGGAATCTATCGTTCTATCGTTAGCTAATGAACTAGAAAATGGGGACCCATCGTACCATCTCTGCCTTCATTATAGAGACATTCCACACCACGGCGCTCAGTTCATGCAATGCGCACCGCCTGTTGTGGAGACTGCGGAAGCATCCAAACGAATAATAATCGTACTAACGAGAAATTTTATGCAAACGGAATGGTCTCGATACGAATTTCGACAAGGACTGCACGACACACTAAAAGGATGTATTTATAAATTAGTTTTAATAGAAGAATATTCAGTTGTGGCGGACGCGATGTGCGACCCTGACTTGCGCCCCTATCTAAAAACGGGGTCACGATTAAGGTGGGGTGAGAAAAGGTTTTGGGAGCGCTTGAGGTATATGATGCCGGATTCGAAACCAAACCACAAGGCGCGTAGTCATAATTATAGGAAAAGTATTAACACATATACACTGGATTCATCAGTGCCTAACAGTGGGAATCGTACGCTGCCTTTCCCCGATAAATCGCCTGTGTTGGGTGTTCAAGGCGCAAGTGCTCCGCCTGAATATATTAGTGAAGTAAGACAGTCGCCGTCTGCTGTGAGACAAACTCAGGCTGTAGCGTACGGGCCGGACGGGAGACCGATCTCAGATCACATCTATTCTTCGATTGACTCCGATTATTCCTCATTAGAGCACGGCATGGCTCCCGGCCGGCGACGAGAAATGCGGCAATGGCCACCCCCGCCGCCTGTAGTTGACACAGGTAACGTGCAAGCCTACCTAGTCTAGAGGGCTCCTAGCCCACCTTCCAGTCAAATTGTAAATATGTAGATTTTACTAGCGCTGTATATATTGTAATTATTATTATTTAAGTGCTATACCAAATTTATGTAAGTGTACTATTATTGCCTGTTCGTTATCATGTGTAATAGTTAAATAAATTTTTAAAGACTGCTGTAGTATATGAATGTAAATAAAAAAGACAAGTGATCATACTATATTATTGTCAGTGAAAATGGCGTTATTTATACAAATAATAATAAAAGTGATGAAGATTTATAATTACAATATTTTATTTCAAAATCCTTACACACATACTGTATAATATAATTAGAACACAAATTAGAGCTACTCAGAGAAAATTAAACAAATTGTTAATTTATAATTATCATGTTACAATGTCAATAAAAAAATTAATTTGTATAATATAAACGCAATTATTGCATTAATAAATGAAAAAATAATCATAACAATTAACTCACAACTTGAGCCGTGAAACGATAAATGAACACACATTTTTTATATCGCTTGTTGAGATTAAAACTAACTCAAATTAATATTTTACAATATAATTAATTATCCTCCGACCAGGTGGACCGATGACCTTATAAAGGTCGCAGGGAATTAGTGGTTGCAGGTGCTTTAGTCGCTTGGCGTGATCATTAGGTGGCCTATATGCCGTGCGTCCATGGGTTGATATGATGATGATATATACACGATGGTTTTAAAAACGCACTTTCATAATTAGTATTATTCTCCGATAAAACTCACATTCTTCGTATCACGAAAAGTAATAATTTGGCGTTAATTTTATTTTCAGCATGCGATATTACACTTCACTGAAATATTTTTTAAATTAATTATTTTATGACACGATAACTCTATTACGAACATGTTTCAAAAACGATATTATAAATATAATAAAATATAACAAAACACTTCAATTATTACGGCAAGTAGTTTGACAGTGACGTTATTGATGAACTATTAAATTTCAGTCATGAGATTTTAAGTAATGTTGTGTATTTTTATTAATTTTAAGTAAAAATATACGTGTCTACTTAAAATAATGGAAATACATATTCAATCAATTATAACACAATGACGTTATTTTAGATGAAAATAAATAAGAACCCTGCATGTCTGNAAATATAATAAAATATAACAAAACACTTCAATTATTACGGCAAGTAGTTTGACAGTGACGTTATTGATGAAATATTAAATTTCAGTCATGAGATTTTAAGTAATGTTGTGTATTTTTATTAATTTTAAGTAAAAATATACGTGTCTACTTAAAATAATGGAAATACATATTCAATCAATTATAACACAATGACGTTATTTTAGATGAAAATAAATAAGAACCCTGCATGATGAACCACTTTAAAATCGTAACTACCAGGAACATTTGACATTTAAGCGAAAAGTTTGACATTCAGTGACAATTCAACACAGATGGCTATTTTTTTACTTTCATATAAAATTATTATATGCTGCAAACCAGGAAATCGATAATGGTAAGTACAACATTATTACATATATTTCAGAAGAGACTGATTAAATCCAATATATATTCGGAATTTGATGTTTAAAACATTCTTTACGTAACGACGAATATGTTTGTTTTTGTTTTATATTTTTTATAGCAAGAATATTTTATATGAGAAAATTTATATACAGTGAAAAATATATAATTAAAGACAGACAAAGTAAATATTTTGAAATTTTAATTTATATGTTCACTTTATCACAAATCTTATACTGTTCCATTAAGTAACGGAATTTATTCAACATACCGGACTATTGACATATTTCATTTTATTACCGAGTATTTCACATAGTAGTTAAAGCAGTAATGTTATATTTTTTATGTAATATTTTTTTTTTTAATCAATATGAAGACTGAATCCTGTACTATGTTTTGCTTATGGCCTGTGTTACAGGAGTGTCAGTGTCTTCTCACACAAATGTTTTACAAAATATATTATGAAGCATATTATAAAGTAACAACAAAAGGGTATAAAAAAATTCCATGTTTCGCAGAGTCAATTAGGAAGGACAAAGATGGTAATGTGGTGTGTGTATGTGTGCGTATTTGTATGTTGATGTGTGTGCGCTCTGTGTTTGTATGTACGAGTGTGAGGGTGTGCGGTCTGTAATGTATGAAATATAACAAAGTCAGCTGCTGCATTATTTTTAGCATATTTTCAGTAGTGTTGTAGTCTAAGGTCAGTAAATAATTTTGCAAACTCCTTTTACATGAGTGTTTATTTAACTTACTATTAGACAGACTTTTGTTAATTTTATTATACATAATAATATTTATATTTTCAATAAAAGAAAAAAATAATGATGAAATGAGAAATTTCGATTTTAATAGAAGAGTTTTTGACGGCAACTCGAGTGAAGCATCACTTGAAGTTTTGTTTTAGTTTATTGTGATGTTTGATATGTAAATTTGGTGTTGTATTGTGTATCAATCGTCAATAATCGTGAACAATATTGAAACATCGGTATAAAATTGCGATTAATATTGCAAAATGACCGTAAGCCTGCACAGATTTCTCCTAGTCAACGTGGTAATTGTCATATTAACAACAAAACTCCCATCAAGCTGTAAAATGATATACACCAGTATTTTATTAACTTGTAAAAATTATATAACTACATCAAACAAGGCTGTACGAGCCTTTGCTTTCAATTTAAAAGGTAAAACTTAAAAGAAAAATAATAAGAGTATAGTATATTTATCTAATTCAGTGATTCTTAACCTTTTTTTTTGTATCGGCACATTTTTAAACGATTTCAAAATTTGGCGGCACACAAAGTAAAAGATAATTTTAAAAGTTGAATGTAAAATAAAATAACATGTACTAGATGTTTTTTGATAATTTCATTTACGTATGTATGGTCGTAAAAATTACAATGCTGCTAAAGCATATTATTATTGTAATTGTAACTATTATAATAATTATTAGTATAATTTTCACTACATATATTTCTAAAATTTGACGGCGCACTTTAAGAATTTGGCGGCACACAAAAGTGCCGCGGTACAATGGTTGAGAATCACTGATCTAATTGTTATTCTTTAATTCTCATGCATGCGGCGTATGTTGTGGATACGGACTAAAATTTATGTTGCACTCCTAAATTGTAGCCATGTCCTCTGATAATATTAACTCATTATTAATATTTTTAAACAAACATATATAATTTTTTAAGAGAAGTGCTTGGGTAACGGATTAGTATATTAAGCAGTAGTCTAATTCAAAATTTAATTTGTTATCATCACATATTAAAATAGAGACATATAATTTTAATATTCTGTAATTAATCTCGGATGCCTCTGCAGTTATATCTAAACCTTATATCGTGCATATATACATACATACATAAATACACTTGTGCCAGTATCCCATAAGGGTAGGCAGATACCACAGTTCACCACATACTATGATCCTGATATATTTCTCTCGCCTCATCAAGATTCATAAAACTTTTCACACACTTTTGTCGATTAAGGGTGCTAAGAACTTGACCTTTTTGAAACAAATTGTTGATTTGATCAAGATAGTATTTTCCTGGGCGCCCTCTTCCGACACTTCCACTGATATTTTCCCGGTATATTCGTTTTGTCATTTACATCTCACTCATACTTTCTAAATAACCAAACCATTGGAGCATTCCTGTCTCGATCCTTATCACCACATCATACTTCAACTTACACCGATTCCTTATCATGCTATTCCCCAATCTTGCATTCACACTACGTTCTTTTTCTGCCATACCCACGATTCACTGCCATACATAAGTATAGGAACCAACATGCCGTTGTGCATATTCAGACAAGCCATTTGTGAGACTGACTGACCACTCATTACAGGGTGTAAGGCACCATTCACTTTATTAACTGCAGTCACTCTCCTTTTGATGTCCAATATATATATCATTTTTTTTCTTGTATTAATAATATTAATCAAAGTACTAAACTGCTTTAAATAAACATGTATTTTTATCTCTCGACCCAGCTTATCTCAATATTTTGCGTCAGGGCCTGCTGTTTCTTGAAGGGTATGCGGCTGTAGGGTGGATTAAGATGACTGATTACCATCTGACGTCATCTCCGTAAACCCCCAATATTCTTATTCAGATTTCAACTCTCTGATTTGGCTAAGGTCATATCCATTATGTCACCATGATACTTCGATATATTTTCAATTTTACATCCCTCATAAACTTTTCGGTTCGGATCGGTCTGACACCGAACCGGATTGGATCGGTACAGGATCGGACTGGACTGGCAATACACTGGACCGGACCGACCTGGAGTCGGATCGGACCGGCACCGGGCCGGTCTGGAACCGGACCGGACCGACACCGATACGGAACCAGACCGGACAGAACCGTACCAGACCGGAACTATAACCGAACGAAACCGGAACCAGACTGTACTGGGATTGGGACCGGACCGGAACCAGACCGGAACTGTAACCGAACCGTTGTAAATTTATATGGGAAGTTCATCACGTTTGAAGGAGGAAGCATGAAGTTTCATATACCTCCTTCTGGTTAGAAATAAATTAATGTACACTTACATCGGCATTTTTCAAAATTTATCTCTAAGAGGGTGAAGTGACTTAGTAATTTTAACCTCAAAAGGAAGTACAGCAAATAATGTCGTTTACAAAAGTACTACGGTAATTAAAACTAAAGATTAAGAAAAAACTAAACAAACAGCGAAGCTGCGTGCAATAGTTATTGTTTATAAAATTGTTAAATGACATTTTCTAAATCAAAGATATTAAAAAAAGAAAAACTATTCAGATCAACTAAGGGCTTTGAAAAACAAATCCGTCGATTATTCTTTGTTTGTTTGTTCGAACTTCGCACAAAAACCAGCTGGTAGATTTTGGTCAAACCATTACATTCTTAGGAGTACTATTCCGAGTTAAATACTGCGGCATGTTTCATCAAAATCGTTCCAACAGAATTAAAGATACGGTTTGATCTTTGTTTTATTAGTCACCGTTAAGGTACAAGAGTTCAAATAAAAGTGGTTTTAAGGTTTTTTTATATAAAACTATTATTGTTTCGAGATTTCCCATGTAGCAGAAAATCGGCATTCACGCGAGTGGAGCCGCGGGCAAAAGCTATAATCGAGAAAATTGTAATGTCCCTGAATAAAATTTCAATAATGGCAAATCAGATTTGAATTATTCATTGGACAAATTCTTGGCATGAACACCAAACATAACAAAATAACTTTCAACCAATATTACTGAAGTAACATGTTATATTGTAAGTTGAATGTACAAGTCCATTATTTACCATAATCGGAAATTCACTTTGGCCTGTGGCCAGACACGTTTCCTGCGCCATCCAGAGCAACATTGTGTAAGATCCGTATCCATTACAAATGAATAATTGCCTCGTGTTACACAAAAGTGCTTTTGTGAACGCGTTG
Organism: Thaumetopoea pityocampa; assembly: GCA_017165845.1. NCBI lineage: Eukaryota > Metazoa > Arthropoda > Insecta > Lepidoptera > Notodontidae > Thaumetopoea > Thaumetopoea pityocampa. The sequence goes on from WUAW01022730.1 coordinate 12,294, forward strand.
CGTCGGCTAATGGCGACAAAATTTTCGGAAACGTGATAACGGTCCTTATTCCTTTATTTTTAAATAAACAATTTAAACTTAAATAATTTAAAACAATAAAAGCATTCTCTGTTTGCATTTATTATGAAATATTAAGAACAAAGTGGTTTTGTCCCTAATATTTTATTAAAGATTAGCACAATTTCTGTCCTTTTGTATCTAACAGTTGACTTCGAAGACGCACGATCATAAATTCGGCATATCTGCGTTTTATGATTTGCTGCATGCAGTGATTTAGTTGCACAATGTTATACTATTTAGACGTCCAATATATGTAAGTCTGTATGTTCAGTCGCTATGAACACATGGTCCATATTACGCCTCACTGCAGTTCTTCTCATTATCAGCTTATTACTAGATAAATTCCTGTATATACACATTCTCCTTTTTTTTGTTATCTGGCGTTAAACTTAAAAAGCGTCAATCTTTTGTGAAAAATATATGTATATGTGGAAATGCATGTCACCAAAAATTCCATGGTGGCTTCCTTCAACACTCGCAGCGGCTCCAAGTTCTTTTAATAGAATCTCATCGGTGTCTCATGTGCTGATGTTAAGTTCATGTCAGGGGTGTTCTCCTAAACCTCATGGCCGACTTAGTGCCATTTAAGCCGTCGTGCTCCTCGGAGTCACAACTCCCACAAAGATGTGCATGAGACCCACCACCTCGACGTCTACGATTCTATGGGACATTATATCTCCCCTATCAAAGGAGGGTTTTATTAGATTATTCGCCTGCACATCGGGCAAATATTTTCGAGAACGGCCTATACATCTTTCTAATCGGGTACTCGTAGCATCCACCAAAGTTACTAAGTTGTAAGGAAAAACAAACCAGATGAAGAATCAAATATATAATCGTGTGTGTTGTGTTATGTAATAGACGAAAACTGTTAGAGCAGTCCTTTTTAGTTTCAGTATAAGTTTTAAAAATGATAAAATGTGAACCGTTTATGAACATGCTCTTATAAAAAGAACTCACAAAACCAAACCGTCATGAAATATTTTATTGTACTGCAATTGGAAGACGTTAAACACCAAAAGATAATACAAATTTATTTACATAATTAAGCAATTAATTTATAAATCGTATGTAATTTTTGCCTCTATTCATAGCTTCGAGGTCGGAAACCAACTGGTGCTTGAAGATTTGTGTGTAGTTTAAAGTATTAATAATGGTGGCTCGCTGAGAGCGTTGATCACTTCAATTATCATTAATTGCGCTGATGCAGTGAATTAGTCGGAATGTTGTTCGGATTAAGTGACGCTGAAGTTAATACCTCATGCTTTGCATTTTAAAGCACTCATATAGTTTCAATTAAGTATTTCAATTGGTTATTTTCATCATTTTGACGACTGATTAGTACAGTGACGCTGACCTTGTTTTCTAAGCCATTGAGTCCTGGTAATCCGGGTTTGAATTCTGGTAGGTACAAACTTTGTGTGATGAGCACTAATATTTGTATCCGAATCATGGATGTATTTATTTATTTATATATTGTATTTACGTATATAAGTATGTATATCGTTTTCTAGTATCTAATATACAGGCAATCCTAGTTTAGGACTAGATCACTGTGAAAGTGTTGAGTGTATATATGTATGTAATATTATTACTATTACATACATACATACACTCACGCCCTTTTCCCTGGCTCTCCGGCGGGGAATCGAACCCCGGTCTCTCGCATTACAGGCGGGTTTACTGACCACTATACTAGCGAAGAATTGGGGTAGGCAGAGACCACTTCTTTCTACTTGTTACGAGCAAGGTGTTAAAAAAAAAATACTGCGTGTGCTTATTATATACGCGCGTTAAAAGTAAAATATATATACACATATATATTTTACTTTTAACGCGCGTATATAATAAGCACACGCAGTATTTTTTATTAATATTTTATATTTATATTGTATAATATTTTATATTGTGTCTGAAACTATATTCGTCATTTTATTATCCTTTAAAATGCCTATAAATCTTTTTTGAGCTTAATTCATCCATCACCACGAGTGTTTGTTTTTTCTATAACCCCGTGTCACCGGACGCGACATCCGTTGAGGAGCGTGACCAGGATAACCTTAAGACGTCGGCATAACACAAACTAAACCCTGGACTTGAATGTTTAATGCTATATTAGCTCATTGTGCATGTGATTTGTTTATGAAATAAAGGCCATCGCAATTACGTTCGAACTTTTTAACGGTTCTTCGTCAATATAATAATAAATCTTTGCTTTTTCTGTCCTAAAGGATTGTTCAATTTGATTGTCTTATAAATGACCCTTGGCATCACCAAACTGGTCGTAATTATTCTATCATGAGTACAGACATATCCATAGACTATTTTTTTATAATTTCTGCAGCAATAAAACAAAATATAAACGTGGAACTCATATTAATAGCTTACATTTTTAATTATTCATCCCCAGTCCTTATCTCCACTACTGGGGCACGGACTGCGGAAAGAATTAAACTGTAGTCTACCACGCTAGCCTAGTGCAGGTCAGTGGACTTCTTACAACCATACGGCCATGCTGGTTTCTTCACTAAGTTTTTTTTTCTCCATTACATTGGTGTCCACAATGTAGAGCCGTACACGAGTTTGACCACAAACGTAATTTTTAATCATTGATTGTTATTTATTATTCCTAGATTTGTAAATAAAAATCACAAGTGTCCCAAATTGGCTCTCAGTTTTAAGAATCGACTTCATCTAAGAACATTTATTTAGTTCTGAGGTCATTTCTTTTGCCTAGTAGACTATTTGTTATGTTTTTTAGGTTTGGGTAACTCCGCTTGCTTAACTAATATTGAATTTTTGCAAATTCATCAACTTCCAATGTTGACAACTGCTTTAATAGTTGTTAAGATTTAAATTTTCAACTATTGTGAAGTCATCTTTGAACCACGAGGATCGATAGAGACCACTTTGGATATTAATGATTTAGCTTTACTAACAGGTACAAACATTATGAAGAGACTTTCTTTAATGCTGTCCTTTAATTATAATAAATTGAAACGACCTTGCTAAAATATGAATATATGATTTTAATGCTTCTTTGGAATAAAAATGTCTCTTATATGGTAACTAAGGCCGATCTGTTGTGACCTTAGACCATATATCTATAGACATACCAGGATTGCCGGGCGAAAAACGTCCCCATCAAAGAAGTGCAAGAATCCACCGCGTGCACTTCTTTGTTCTCAGTTTTTTTGGAGATTACCAACAATAGACGAAGCCTAAATGAATGCTGTTGTGTGTACTATTTTATATTATATACGATTTTAAGCACTACGTTTTAAGCAATAGCTTTTAAATTAAATTATTCAATCATAGAAGTATCTATAAATGTGTATCCGTCAACTGTGGACATTTTTGTCGTGAGTTTAGTAGACGTTACATCTACATATATCTACGAGGGGTGATCCAAAAGTAATGATAATTGGTTATTTCTAGTCCTCGTAAGAATCCAAAAACTACTTTTTTGTTCACTTATATACCTACTACTTCACCATAAAAAAATCATATAAATAGAACACAGTTTCCGGGAGATACATTCATTTGAATACGAACCTTCGAAAAGAAAACATCAAAATGGGGAAAAACTAAATAAGAGCTGTCATTAAGTACCTCTGTTTGAAATAAATGTCTACCAAAGACATACACAGTGACTCGGTGGAAACATTAAAGTGAAGACTCTGTTCCTCCATACTCAACAGTTACACGCTGGGCCAAGAAGTTTAAACTGGGCAGAACATCCACTGAAGATGAACATCGCGAAGGACGTCCATCCACCTCTTTACCCGAAGATAACGTGAAAATATCCACTTTTTTATATTGTATTGGCAGATCGAAGTGACCATCGGCTATGTAGCTGAGGTCACAAGGATCTCATATAGTAGCAATCAAAGAATCATTGCCAACGAATTGCCTTTGACAAAGGTCTTTGTGAATTGGGTACCGAGAAAGTTAATTGACGAGCAAAAGAAAAAACGAGTCGACATTTCGAGGCTGAATCTCGAAAAGTTTCAAGCTGATAGGGAAAACTTTTTGTCACGTTTTGTAACCATTGATGAGACCTGGATCCACCATTTCAATCCCGAGACTAAACAACAATCCATGACTTGAAAACGAGCTTCCTCACCGACACCAAAGAAATTCAGTTTCAAGTTCCGCGGGCAAAGTTATGGCGTTCGTTTTTTGGGACGCTGAAGGAATTATTGGAAGGAAGGTGGAATACTTGGAAAAGGGAGCCACTATCACGGACTCTTACTAAACAGACCAAACAAGGAATTGCGGGAGGTGATTAAGGAAAAAAGACGCAGAAAGCTGCGCGAAGCTGGAGTGCTGTTTCACCAAGATAACGCACTGTTACACGAAGCTGCAGTTGCGATGGCTGCCATTCATGAATCAGGATTTGAACTACTTGAACACCCTCCTTATTTGCCAGATCTGGCTCCCAGTGACTTCTGCCTTTTTCCTCGGCTCAAGAAACACCTCCGAGGCAAGAAATTTGAAGACAATGGCGAAGTAGTAATGGCTACTGTTGAGGTGTTTTGAGAAGATCAAGAGAAATATTTTTTTCTAAGGCAATTTTAGGTTTAGTAAAGAGATGGACTAAATGTAAACGTTTTACTTCTTCGTTCTTAATGCGTACGGTCAAGGACTGGAATAGTCTGCAGGTGTCAGTGTTTCCCTCCGATTACAATGTGAACGTTTTCATGAAAAGAGTGAACAGGTTTCTACTAGGCTAGTGCGCTCTACCACCTAAGACTACATCGCCACTTACTATTAGGTAGGATTGTAGTCAAGTGCTAGCTTATTACGATTTAAAAAAATGTATTGACTCGTTAGGAGACTATGTAGAAAAATAAAAACAAATGTTAAGCATAAACATTGTGTTTTATATTGATTATCATTATTTTTGGATCACCCCTCGTACATTAGGTCGTTGTTTGTGACTAAGGAACTTTTTATCAACGATTTGACATATGATTCTAAACATAAAATTATAAGTTGCCAGTAATATAATATAAATAAATTGATTACAAGGTATAACAATTTAAAAGTGTGTCATGTCAAATACAAACAAATCATGGCTAGATGTAAAGCTTTTAAAAATAAAAATGTAATTATAATGAATATAGAATTAAAACTAATGTAAAATATTTAATAGTAAACTGCTCTGTTTAAACAGACGTTTGTGAAAATATTTTAGCATTTGCTACTATTATAAAATCATCGATATTCGTATCAAATTCAGGTTAATTGAGAACGTCATCAATATTCGCCATGACAGCTAATTTCTCTGTTTGATATACTCATAAATTAGAATTTCAGTGTTTGATTTGTTCTCGCAACTGTAGTATTTCGCGTACGATCGTAATGCCAAACTCTTTCAAACTGAAATATATTGTAAATATTTTTGAACTTTAATCTGGAATCGAATAATATTTAACTCTATTAGAATCTAGATAGTTTTGATAGGGTTATGTATTCTTTTTAACTATTAATTTCTTACTTAAAACAATAAAATCAATATTTCTGTAAAATATCTTTATAGGAATCTCATTGATCATTATCTTATTCCGAAATATAGTTAAAATTATTTTTGTTTTAATTTAAACTTTAACGATTGTTCTGAATGCATTGTTACTATTACAGATTAATAATGTTAACATTAATGTCCCGTACACATTTGTTTTAGACACACATTGACCTAGCCCCAAATTAAGATTCTTTGTCTTAGGTACTAGACAACGATATACATACTTATATAGATAAACATACAATGCATATACATAAACATCTATGACACAATAATACAATTTATACTATTATATTCATTTTATATACTGGATGAAATATAATATGAATTGGAATCGCTTACTGATGGAATGATGGGCATAAGGCTCAGATGATATATAATATTAATATAAGATGATATATGATGTTAATATAGATGCGTTTGTACGTGCTTAGCAATGGTACCATTAATATTTAGTTACTGTTCCTGGATATGATGTACGATGTAACGACGTAAGAGATATGTCTCAGCCATTAATTTATTAAAAATACCACTGCAGTATATTTTAAATTCCGGAGACCAAAATTAGATTGCATATTGTTGTTAGGTTATGTTTTTGTACCTAAAAATAGTGCTGCCCAGCCATCGGAACTAAACGCAAAATAATACGAAATATTTCATATTAATTTATTCTAAAAGATATTATGAAAAATAATTTAAAATTTCTGGAATCTAAGTGTAAGTACACCATTTTTATTTTTTAAGAAAAAATAAAAAAAAAACTGCTTCACGTAAATCACTATATTGTGTTAAATTATCGCTATATGAAATCTTATAAAAATATATTGATAGAGAATAATTACTTGATGATTTGGTACAAATTATTAAAACTAAATCCTCAATTCAGGAATATATAACGTTTAAAAATTTACATGCAATTAATCGGCACCCTAAATATAGACCTGCATTATATATTAATTAATGTGGCAACACTAATTTCAAGGCTGATATTAACCTACACATGAAAATTTGTCTGCACACATAATAACCAGAGTATAAATATTACCTGAATGAATCATCCTAACGTCAAAAAACCTTTTTTTTAACACAAAAATTTACGACAAACTTCATATTGAAACTATTCACATTGGCAGCTATTGTAGTTGCTTAGAAGAATAGTGTAACCTTTTCATTGTGCAGTTCTTTCTAAACAATAAACATGGCAAAATTTTGCAAAATTGAGACAACAATGCAATAATAGTGCGTCTCCGTTATGACAACTGCAGGAGGTAGGTGTACGGACTGAGTCTTTCATAGTGGCAACGCAACTATATTGAAACCGAAACAGCATATGTATCCGTCTTGAATGGAATTTTGTAGAATTTTACTTCAGGTTAGCTGTAAGTTTGTTTGTTATATATTTATTTATTTAAATTTCATACACAATTTCTAAATGCAGACTCAATGCCTGGTGCAGACTGCCACTGGGTAGTGCTGAGATAATAAGCAGTTGCATAGAGAATACCAAAGAACTACCATGATAATAAAATGTACATTCTATTACATATATAAGGATATCTATATAATCTATGAATGCATAATATAGTAAAACATAAAGCACACAACACTATTGTGATGATGATTCCGTCAATTTTTGAAGAAGAAGTTCATAAAAATAGAGCTGTGAGAAGGACGCAGGAGTAGATTTTTTTGTAGAGTGAAGGTTTCTGTCGTGATTAGAATGTAAGTACTCAAAGAGAGGTGTTAAATAAGAGGGAGCATTAGGAGACATCAAGAAAGAGTCGTGGGTTGTGAGAGTACGCAGCCTGCGGCAATAATGAATAGGAAACCACTTAAGTTGAGAACGAAATATAGGCACTTGGTCTATATGTTATATTTGGATTAATTATTTTATAGTTCTCTTAGCATTGTAAAGTAACACAAAACTATTTCAAGCGTCACGCCACTTACATATCCATCAAGCTTTCTTCTTAGCCGCTTAGAAATCATTCACACGTAATTTCCGCTTTAGTAAAATTTTATCGGTTTTTTTTAATATAGTCCACACTTTCACTTTGCGGTTCTGGAAATTTTAAACCACACTAACCGTTTGTAATCAGTCACGCTCCACTAGGATCGTTCGTATGTTGTGATTACTTTCTTTTATCTTATTTATCTTAACGCTAACTCACGGCTTGAATCGTATTACTAAAATCGTATTACCTTCGCTCTTCTAATAATTTACTTTTACAATGTTCTCACTTCTCAACTCTTCTTTTATTGGTCAGTTGGTTCACAAAGATAGTGTTGTCTAACAGTGGACACTAAGGGAATGATGATGGTGATCTTGATATGAAGTCTGGTGATAGTTGTGTTGGTGACGATCCTGGGTACTCAGGAATAACGTGCATATATACACTCAAGCGTTAGTGCTCAGTTATGCAACTTTTCGGTGTGATAAATTTCATTACATTCCGCGTGAATTTTTAAAATGATATTGCTATTAGTAGCTAACAGTAACTGCCATCTCGAAACTCTACAATTTCTGGCAAATTATTTTTTAGTGTTATAGGACAAGAGGACACTTCTAGAGGGGCTCGGGCTTCGATTTAGATAATCGCATGAACGGGGTTTATCAAAGCGTTTAAATAGTATTTTGTGTTACTGTAAACGAGATTTTATATTTACATATTTATTTACTTATTAATACGCAAGTAGGTAAAACCACACATTACTTATGTAGACTACCAACCCGAACTGGGCTAGCGTGATAGTATTCGGCCTAATTCCCCCTCTTGATTAAGGGAGATACTTCAGCACGGGGAACGAATATGGAATAAAATATGGTTATGGAATAAAATATAATAGATAAACATAACGTGGAAAAATAAGAATATTTCAAACTGTGTGTATAATACAAATTAGTGTGTCAACAAATTTATCTATTTGTACAGATAATTTTACTCACGTACTTAACCGTCCTTAAATAAAATAGCACAGATCTTATCTAAACAATCGCGCATACATTTAACTTTCTCTGTTTAATAAAACTATGGCCAATTAATCCGTTTCCCAAGATGTTTTGAATGTGTTTTATTCGCGGTGTGATTAAATTCATTTCACGCTCTATTCATAAAAATGAGGAAATGGAACGTTTCACTTTAATTTCACATGTCATTAGCGTCTATTTATTTATACAAAGTGAACAAAATGCTGCCGCAGTCACTTGTCAGGTGGTGATAAACTCGGACAGCGAAGAGTTGTTGATCGTTGATTACATATAAGTCTTTGAGGCAGACTTGTTAGTGACAATTTGTTCCAATTGTGTACGTGAAATTGATTAATAAAGAGGACAATTCCATTTTTTGGTCACAACGATACGAATTGACAGCTGTGTGCTTTTGTTTCGTTTAAACAAAAGTGAAATAGATGCTGCTCTCAAATATTGCAAGCTAAAATTACAAAATTTTGGCCACAATAATAACAATAATTTAAATATAAATATTTTTAAGAAAGAAAATTGTAAATCTATTATTTTGCCAGACAAATTGGTAAATAATTATAATAGTGTTGGTAGTTAATATGTAAATGATAATGAAACAACAACGATTGCCGTCTTTATTTTTCAATTAACACGCCTACTGCGTTCAGCAGTACTTTCGAAATGTTTTCAGTGTAACGACAGATTAATTTCCCAAAGCGAACGTGTTGTAATGACAACACAATGATAATATTTATAACCCACATCATGTTACTTTATTTTTATTCGGTTTCAAAAACGATGTTTATATGTATTTAGTTCATCTGTAGTTGGCCCATATGTATTGAATATATCAATATCATCATCATAATTAACATCAAAATCATCATCATCAAATCATTCATATATCATATTATTAGAATGGGAATGGTTTAGGTGTAGATCAAGAAATTCTCTCAAACGAGTAGGTTTCCTCATGATGTTTTCTTTTACAGTTTGAATTGGGTAATTAATTAATTATTATGTTATTAATATGCACATGATTTCGGAAAGTCTTGAACTCGAATGCAAAATCTATGACTTGGCAAGCATGGTCATACAACTAGGCTATCGCTGCTCGAGGCTGTTATGATGGCTAAGGAGACAGCTGAGAGAGGGCGTCCAGGGCGAAGGCGTAGGGGCTACGTGGATCTGTAACCGCCTTAGGATGTAGCCTGCGAGCAACGGAGAGGGCACCCCGGTGCTCGACCAGAAGCAGGTCGTGGAGACGACGGGCTGCGTCGGCGTGTTCTCACAGAAGAGGGAACTCCCTGCATCCAAGTCGAGGTCACGGACCCAAGCCTGCTCGCACACCGGACAAATGCGTGAGTGACTCCCGCGGCCGGGCGCACGGGCTATAGAAGGACACATGAAATTTTCAGTGCGCAAATCCCACATAACCGTAGTGCTGTGTTCTCGGCACCGCGGTGTGCGTCAATATGACGAAAAGTAGTAATTGACTTATATTATTTCTCTGTAAATATAAAGGTGAATTCACTATACCATGTACCAAGTTGCAACGAACTAACTACCTCTAAAATAAATCCATGTTTTTGAAACTTTTGTAACCAATTTTTATTGATATGCAATACAAACAAAACCAGGTTGTGTTAACATTTATGATATACATAAGTAGTTTAATTTATTTTTATAAATACTAGCTCTAGAATGAAATTTCTATATGCATCTGCTCCGAATTGAATATTTTCATAAATCTAAAATGAAATAAAATCTTTGATATTTGAATGGAAATCGTATTTTTAAAACGAATTTTGTAGTTCAAATTAAGATTAGTAAACATCACTTCATACACAGTCACATTGTGGATACAATAGGTTTATCTACCCACGAAGCATATTTAAGCCGTTATGAACACATGAGAGACAGCTAGCAGATAGCTTTTCTTCTTTTGCTGACATAAAAATCATAATTGAATTGAACAAACCTAACTAGAGTCGTAGCTTACTCTAAGATCTAACTTAAAAAAAAAGTTCTAATAAAATCTGAGCAAAATTTACATTTAGTAGTGATCATGATTATTAAGCAGACATTTTAAGAGGGAAGAAATTAAAAATGGTGACAAAACTAATATGCTTCACACCAACTTACTAACATGTAATTCAACTATCAGCTGCTATTTATCTATCTGTATATTTATATATTTTATCTCTATATTTTCTATTAAAATTATTTACAATATTATTCTATATTTTTTTTCTATTTATATATTTGATCTCAATTTGATTCATTTGATTTAGGGTAGAATTTGGTATATATTTAGCAAAAATCCAATATGCTGGAGCAACGTTCTGTTATACAGGTCAATTTATACAGTTTCTTTATAGATAATGATTAAATGAAAGTTAGTTTCCGAGATTAAAACTTGTTTCATTTGCCACGTCAACGCCTAAGTAAAACAATTGACCATAAATTCGACCGTTTGTGTCCCGCACAAAAAGAGAAAGCCTCGATGGGCTCATTCTTATGTCTCGTTTCTGAGAACATTATGTCTTATTTTAGAGGTACCTACGACAAAAAAAAACTAAAAGAAACACGAGTCCATCTGAAGACAAAAGTCAACGAGCTACTGCTGGACAAATATTTTGGAACATTGTAAAATAAGTTACTAAGGTTTACAATGAAGGTAGCAAACATTGTCACACGTAAATTTTTTTTCTGATTTAGCGCGTTCTGACAGCGACACAATGGTAATTTTAGCGTTTGCTGTATAATAACAAGTCTGGTGACAAAAGCTTTAGGGCAATTTGGGTGCTAATTTTGCAATTTAGTGACTCTGACAAAGTTTATATTTTTGAGCCTTAACTTGTTTTAGATCGTTATGATAATGCTCTGTTGGTGATAAGACCTCGAATTGTTTTTGGCTTTTTAACTGTATTTCATTTGAGAGATTTTTAAAAGTTTTTATTGGTCATTTGAATACACTCATTGTACCGCTGCAACACGATGAGAACGTACTTTTGTAGCCTAACCATATTATTAATAAAAATTTAAAAACCCTGACACAAAGAACTTCTATAAAGTAAACAAATAATATCGCTCATCCAATAGAACAATGACGTAATTACATTTTTGCAATTTATCAGAAGAAGCGTTTCAGTTTAAAATTGGATTATAGCCATTTTGTAAATTATATCAATTATCATGATTTTTCATAATTTATTTTAATAATTTGAGCATTCTCGAAAAAAAAATCCATATTAAACAACAAATCATCCAAATTAAACAAAAAATAAAATTTTAACTTTTTTGCAATTACGTCTTTATTCTATTGGATGAGCGATATGTGTTGTTAGTCCTCTAACTTTATTAGAAGTAGTCAATATTTTGATCCTAAAGTCGTCACAAAGGGAAACCGCTAAAGATATTTTTTATTATTGTTGCTCGATATCTATACTATTATAAAATTGTTTTAATCTCAAATTTCACAAATCAATGATATTTAAAAACATACTACTCAGATCGACTAGTTAAAGGCTTCTGAAACCAAATCTGTCGAAATTTGTTTGTTTGTTCGGGCTTCACACTAAAACCAGCGCGTAGATTTTGGTTAAACTATTACTGGTATAAATGTACTATTCTGGCATAAATAATGCAGCATGTTTCATAAAGGTCGGTCCAGTACAATTGAAGATACAGCTTGATCCCTGTTTTAGTAGCCGCCGTTAAGGTACGAGAGGTCAAGTAAAAAAATTGGTTATAAGGCTATTTATATAAATCTAGGATTGTGTCAGGATTTCCCATGTAGTGGAAAAGAGTTATTCACGCGGGCGGAGCCGCGGGAAAAAGCTAGTAATTCATAACCCCCGACGCGATGACTCCTCAAAATTGGTCCATCCGTTTGGGAGCTACGAGACCACAGACAGACACACATGTCCAACTTATAACACCCCTCTTTTTGCGTCGGGAGTTAAAAAAGAAGTAGGCTTCATGCCTAATTTTTTTTAATAATTATTTAATATTTTTTCTTGTCCACAGGGGCTTTGGGTATGCTATGAACAGAATTTGGATAAATTGGTTTAATATCAGTTTTTATTATTTTAGGATGGTTAATCTCGTATTCTAGGACGTCTTTGCATATAAATTATATTTAATATATTTATCGACGTTTCATCCAGGATATGCTAATGCAGTTGTGAATTGTTTTACAATTCAAATGTCGTAAACAATGAAAGAACAGCAAAAGCTTTTTATTAATACGTAACTACTACTGACATTATGATTTTGAAATGTGTTAATATCTTTAGCCTTGAAAGTTGTATTTGAAATTACAGACGTTAATTATAGGATAGTCATCATTATTATTACCGTATCAGCCCACAGACGTCCACTGCTGGACATAGGGTTCCTCCAATGATCGCCACACCGAGCGGCCATGAAGCCGCCTGCATCCACCGATTGCCTGCATCCGTATTGATCGGTCCGTAGGATAGTATCGTTACCAAATACCCTAGTGCATCCTTCAACTTGTAGTGTGAGATAACTGACCAGGTACCGAGACGAGACGAGAAGATATGAAGTAACGCTATTATCATAATAATAGATGTGCTACCAGCATCATCATCACCCCCAGTGCATATTCGTCTCCACTACAGGGGCACGGACCTCCCCTAATCAGGAGGGGGATTAGGCCGTTGTCTACTGCGCTGGCCTAGTGCGGGTTGGTAGACTTCACACACCCATGCGGACGTACAGGTTTGAGTAGATTGATTGTTGAGTACACTGATGTCTACAATGCTACCAGCATGTTGATAGCATATAACATAGTATCAACCTGTAGTTTGCTCTCATTCAAAAAATAATAATAATTCATCAAATCTACTTGTTTCCAAATATCAGTACATCAAGATTGGCGGGTGGAAAAACAAAGACGCACGTATATGATAATATTGGTTAGGAACAGTTATAAAATTCGTTTCCAAGAAAGTTAATTCTGCTGTGAGACTTGAAGATGGCGCCACATATTGTTCGAAAATAAAAAAAAATAGAAAGGGGTTGTTTAATCGGTTTTTTGTACCATACTGTCGGCATTACACATACGGAATCGACAGACCAGAACCAATGTTCGTGCATACCAAGTGTGGTTCTAAAGAAAGCGGTGAAGTGTATAAGCGACTTAAAATCACAAGTCGATTAAACTTGATAATTTATTTGTACTGTTCCCTCACTCGGTCACGTGATAAAAATCAGCGTCACTATATCATACGTACGCGATAACTGAATTACTTTTGAAATGAAAGTGTCCTACGACTTATTTGTACACCTTATTTGTACACACACACACGCACACACACATTCACATACACAAACA
>WUAW01022730.1:26270-40031 GCA_017165845.1 Thaumetopoea pityocampa
TTACCTAGTTTAGGTGTCAGTGACATTGTTTATAGACTAAGAACTTGAAATAAACGAATTATTATTATTATATTATTAATAATAATCATATCTCCTGTAAGACAGAGATATAGGCCTTCTTCATAAAAGAGAGAAATGGAAATAGAAGTAGATTTTAGAAGCTTTTAGGGGCGTTATGCTAAAAGTCATAAGTAATTTCTGATAAAATGTAAACTTCAATAGAAAATTGTACACCTTGAAATATTTACGTATGTATCAAGGAATCATTGAAGCAGTTCTTTTATAAGGTATCGAATGTTGACTGGCGTTTGCTAGAGAGGTACACGTCACGAAGATAAATATATTGGAGGACTATATTTGTAAGACCACAGACTTATGTATTACGTCAGCAAATTAGAGTAAACTACATACTGTTTGCGCTGACTAACTTTACTTAAAGTAGCATTACTAAATTAATACTAAATTAATGGTGTGGACGTCGCTACTTAATTCATGTATCCATAAAAGGAGGGATTTGCCATGATATCAACGATTGGCAGGCGTGTTGGAGATTGCGGTAGGTTTTGATTGAATAACAGGATAACGATACATATTTATATTGATATTTCCGCTAACACATAACAATTTTATATTTCCGCAAACTCTATGGCCACAGACACACCACGTTTTTTATTGCTCAGTAGCGTACGCCGTGACGTCCTGTTTATGCCAAACAGATTCCTTTCCCCCATCCAAACTATTCGGTAGCTGTCGGTAGATATCAAATAAAATTTAATTTGCCCATTGGTCGCAAGAGGTGTGCGCAGATTAATTTGAGTGTGTGATAAAAATTTTGAGTGCTGTGACGTAAATAAATGAATAATTGATTTTTTTATGATGCGTTTATGGTTAAAACCATAGAAATGTAGGAACTAGAAAGTGCTTACCTGTTTTTGTTTAGATATGACTAAGAAATATATTGGAAACGATATCAATTATCATGTTTTATTGGAATAATTAATGCTACCTTTATTTCCGTATAAATGCGAAAATGTAATTGTTGGTTTGTTCTTCTTCCAGACCTTAATGGAACAATCAAATGAGGTGATTTTTATTAAGACTATAGTCATGAACACTCTAAGAATTATTTAAGCATCATCAACATCATCATCTCCTCTAACTCCTTTGCTGGATATGGGATTCATCCATAAAAAGGAGGGATTTGCCATAATCTACACGTTTGGTGGTAGGCTTTCTTTCTCGGAGGTCGCAGTAGATTTTAATCGAATAACAGGATAACGGTACTTATTACCTTGGTATATCCCTCAGATGTTTTTCACAGCATCTGCGGGAAGTGATGGAGGCATGTTGACTCAGTGACTGTATTAAAAAAAAATGTTATCATCACCACAATATCTCGCTATGGATATGAAATTTAAATAATAAATAATACTCTATTTTATTTTATTCCATTCTTACTTATAACGAGAGTCAAAACTGAGATAAAAAAAGAAAGAAAATAGTCATGAGCTACAACTCTATAAAATAATGATTATACAACTTGCAAAAGCTGCATGTAGTTATGTAATAAGTGCATTGATGGTGTAGTGGAGCCAGACACGGCTAACGATCGAAGGGTCGTCGTGGGTTCGATCCCGATCCCGTACCACTGAGTTATTATTTGTGCGGTCTACATTGTAGACACCAATGTACTTAACGGCGAAGGAAAATTTCGTGAGGAAACCTGCATGCTCGTATAGGTGTAAGAAGTCAACTAATCCGCAATAGGCCAGCGTGGTAGATTACGGCCCAATCCCCCTCCTGATCAGGGGAGTTCCGTGGCCCTGTAGTGGGGACGAATATAGACTGGGGATGACAATAAATCGGGGCGACCTTTTGACAAGTCTTCATATTTATTTAATTGAAACTGCGAAAGTTCAAAAATTTTACCTTTGTCTTAATTTTAAAAATAGAATTTTTATCTTTAAGCTCACAATAAGAACTTTTGTTTCAAGATGTTATAAAGAAAAAAAAATGAATAAATAAAAATTTGTATTGCATTGAAATTGCGTGATAAGTAGACAGATATCTACGTTTTAAAAATTAAACAACAACCACATTTATTATAGTATAGTAGTTAACGGCGTTTGTGACTAAACTACT
Organism: Thaumetopoea pityocampa; assembly: GCA_017165845.1. Classification (NCBI taxonomy): domain Eukaryota; kingdom Metazoa; phylum Arthropoda; class Insecta; order Lepidoptera; family Notodontidae; genus Thaumetopoea; species Thaumetopoea pityocampa. Next base: position 28,413 of record WUAW01022730.1, read on the forward strand.
ATTTGATAGAAAAATACATCTCCATTTGTGTGTAACTTCACCATCGAACACATGTTTATGTCTATTCATTACTACTTTATTTGAAAACTTTGAGCCAATTGTGTCCCGATTCTATCGTAAATCATTAAGTACTACCTACTTAAAATATCTGCGGACCTTGCGTCCTACCAGCACTGCATTGACAGACATAGTAATCTGTATCTTATTGATTGATGTTACAGTACACTTTACATTGTCCGATCACGTGTTGTGAAGGGACGACCAGATCCACAGCGGGTAGTAAGTACCTCTGTTGCTTGCTACCGAAGTTCGGCTGTTCGTTTTATGATTCTTTTGTTTTGAAACTTTTATTGGCTCTGCCCGTTCCGAAAACTAATTTATTCAGGAACCTGAACCCAGCCTTGAAACTTGCTCCTACCGTCGAAAGGTCCCATTACGATTTTCAAGTTTTACGATGACCTGTTTCTCATCTGTGAAAATCAAATGGGGTCAGATTAAATAGGTATTAATTGAGCTTTAATTATTTTAGATTTTAATTAATAAGATGTTTAATGTTGTCCATAAAAGAAGCAAGGCTCGTAAGATTAGCAAGTTGAATGAAAATGGGCAGATTTTATAGCATATAGAACTGATAACAGATAGAGAATCCTTGAGGAAACAAGGTTAACTAATGGAGATTCTATTCCAGTTTTACAATATTAAGAGAGTATTTTAAAATAGGTTTACAAATTCACTTACGGTTTTCCGCTTATCGCGCAACTCAAATCAATTTAAAATCTTACCTAAATACATTTTGACACAGTTAAATGAAAAAGATCTAATCCAGATCGAGTTAGTCATGAAGCTTACAGTGTAAATTCTTCATTAGTTCCGTGCTAACAATCTAAATTCTTCATTAGTTTGTTAGTTTTATTAAAATTATATGGCAGAACTTCTTTATGAATTTAATTCAATTTTTATTATCAAAATTCGAATTAGGATTGTTTCATATTATATAGGTACTTGGCTTAGTTTTTGTGCATACTTTTGCATAACTCCGTCCAAATTTTTATACAATATGAGAATATGAATATGTCTGTTTCTTTTACTCCAATAAATTTACTAACAACTATGAATGTGATAGCACGCTTTCTGAATATTTTCTGCGAGTCATCATTTCATTTGTACAAATAACATACATACATACACTTACGCCGGCATCCCATAAGGGTAGGCAGAGACCACAGTTTGCCACATACTACGATCCTAACACACCTCTTTCACCTCATCTACATCCATACCCATAACAAATAACAAAATTCTACAAATAACATGATGCAACATTGGTACGGTGTGTGTGTGTAAATATTAAACATGAATTTTATATGATAAATCTATCTATTTTCTATATATACTATTATAATATTGTTAATTGTCAAATATTAAAAAATCAAAGATATTTAAAAACAAACTACTCAGATTGACTAAATTAAGGCCTGTGAATCCAAATCCGTCGAAGTTTGTTTGTTTCTTTGTCCGGGCTTCACGCAAATCCAACATGTAGATTTCGGTTAAACTTACAGCCTTAAAGGTACTATTCCAATTTGCTGAGATATGTTTCATCAAAATCACTCCAGTAGAATTGAAGATACAGCTTGATCCCTGTTTCAGTAGCCACCGTTATGGTAAGAGAGGTCAAGTACAAGTGGTTCTAAGGCTTTTTATATAAATCTATGATTGTGTTGGGATTTCCCATGTAGCGGAAATCCGACATTCACGCGGGCGGAGCTCTAGGCCAAAGATAGTACATTTATATAATTCAATGGGATGACTTTATTGACCCAATAATAATGTCACTTCATTTCTTACCACGAAAACCATTGAACCAGGGTAATGAGTATTGTCATCATTGCAGGGGCATCATTCTCTAATCATATTATACAATACATTGGCCTAGTGCAGGTTGGTGGAATTCTTAGTTTTCCTTCTTCTATAATATAATATAGACTATACATACATGAGTTAGAAATAACTAAATGATATGGGACGGGAGTCGAAACCACGACATTATGATCGTGAGTCCTAATCTACTGTTTATGGAACAGCATCACAATACTGTAATTCATATAAAAATACATCAATTTACACATGAGACATATCCTGAAAGGTTAAATTACATTTTCTAAACTCGCGCAACAACCAGTTTCTTAGACTACCTTCATTTGACTTATGATTATAAATTTTTCATGCGGCTTAACACCTTTCATATAGAAACCGGCGTAAAAATGAACAAGTAATGGTACAACAGATTTCTTAAAACATACTCTAATGAGTTTTTAAAGTTATTAAGGCAAATTACCCCTGAACGACGGAACGATCAATAAAGTGTTGTAATAAGTTACACTGATGGTTTAGTGGGCGTTTAGATGTAAGCTCCTAGTAGAAATGATGGCTTCTGTATTGCAACCGATTATATATGATTTATTGACGGGACGGTTGAGTTTTTGCCGACGACGCTTGATCTTGCAAAGGCTTGAGTTTGCTTTTTAAAGTTATTTATGGCCAGTAATTTCATATGTGACTTAATTGACTAGCAAAGTACACTTTCAATTTAATTGTTTTTTTTTTATATTTAATAGTTTTAATATTATGTTTTGCTTTGCGGCGTCAGCTTAATAATAATGACACTCCATACTTTAGTCAGGGAGTACTAAGTCTTTTAGCCTGTCCGGCAAATAGACTTAAATATACGGGTAAGCGACCCCGGCCCCCCGGGCTACTAATGTCTCTCCCTTCTCCTTCTTAGATAGATCTTCTTAGATAGTAGTATCTTAATCCTATAGTCCTGCACCTAATTTCCATATTCCTTTCTCAATACACCTTTCTCACTTCATCCTATTTCCTTTCCTCTCCATTAGGCCGTGGGAATGCAATAAGGAACTTTAATAATTTTGAAGCTTATTAGATGGCGGCCAGATATGGCGGATTCCAGAATATTGTCGTGGTTCGCCACCCAACACGTCTCATTGCCCGCGGAGGCGTAATGTAGGCTGCGGATAGCCACTTTGCTACACCAAATGATCGTAGCAGGTGGAAGGAAGTGGTCTCTGCCTACCCCAATGGGAAACAGGCGTGACTGTATGTATGTATGTCCATACTTTACCGTGGATGCTGTGAGAACTAGCTAAGGGATGTACCAAGTTAATTAGTAGAAGCATTATCCTGTAAATTATTATGGCATATCCCTACTTTTTAAGGAGGAGGCCTATATCCAGCGGTGGACTTTCACGAGCTGACAATGAGGATGAATGTTATGGTGTGTGAGTCATTTCATTGCTGTCTACGGTGATAATAATTATGTCTATTGTTTTCATTGTAGATAGTGTTACTATAGTGAATTTATAAATCGTGGTAATAGAAATGACATAATCATGTGCTGCTTTTACTCTCATGGATTTTATAAAATAGCAATATTCAGCAATCCACATTACATTTTTTGTTTTGGTTTTCCACATTGTATTTTTTAATTTCTGGAATCAAAGTCAAAAATATTTTGCATTCTAGTACAAAAATTGTTGTAGTTTTAGTATAAAAATTGTTATCATAACTCCGAAGATGTTCACGGTTGGATAAACTTCTCATAGAGGCTCACATCAAACCGTGATTATTCGGCATTTATTCAGGGCTCTCTCTCTCTCTCTCTAAAGTATGGGTCCAACGGTAGGCCTATCCACGCTGCGCTATCTAATACCTGGTCGTGACTGGAAAACCTTTATTCCTGCCATTTGAACTTCCGAACCCTATAACCGTCTACTCATGTTGGAGATATTAATTCTTTTACAGATATATTATCCTCGTTTCATAATTTATCACTCAATAAAACAATATCAAATAATCGGAACCTGAAATAAACGTAAGTATGACCACATTATAGAAAATTATTGAAAAAAAAATATTTTTTATATTATTTTTTTCCCCGACTTCGTGATAAAACTGTTTGAACAAAAAACAAAACCAATTTCAAAAAATCTAAAAATGCACTAAATAGTAAAAAATAATTACGTAGTAAATCAATTTAAATTAATAATTACGTTATTCATTTACTCCAATTAATTGAATATCACAATCAATTGTGATATTCAATTAATTGGAGTAAATGAATAACGTAATTATTTATTACTTTTTAGTGCATTTTTAGAGATTTTTTAAAGTTGGTTTTGTTTTTTGTTAAAACATTTTATTTCTTGCTTTTTAGTGAATATTAGGTCCTGTATGGTAACTTGCTTAACAAGTACAAATATGGGTAGACCATTAAACGCACTGCCTATGTGAGAAAGCACAGTTACAGTAAGTGAGATGAGCGATGAAAGGTAAAAACGTCTATCTCAAACTAGGAAATCCACGTCTAAGGCAATTTCAAAACAGACTAGTGAAATGCATGAAAAGAGACTTTTCGAAATGCTAGCTTATTACTATAAACGCGCATTATAATATGCTTTTTTTTACTAAAAAGTTTCGAAAGACGTGTCCACCGTTTCAGATTAATTCGCGATTGACTTTCCAATGAAAACAAGATGGAAGATTAACGTGCTCACTGTCCCAATCTGATTCAGGATCGTCTTTCCAATGACACGGAGAAGCAACGTGCCCACCCGTCTAGGCCACAGTGCATCTCATGACAATTCTATTAAACCTAAACACGGCTAAGTTACTTTATTTTATGACGTAATTCCGGCATCTATCTTTCAAATTCGTGCTCTTTGTCGTTAAGAAGTTCGGTAAGAAGTACCTACCTAGTCTTGGATTGTCATAATACTACTAATATCTCAATCACTAAATATTTTCTGTTGGATTTTCAGGAATTTCCTGGTATATCTTTAGAATCCAAGGTCCAATGCCCATAAAAATAAAATGGGACTCCCTTAAGAATGTCCTCTTTCTAAAAAAAATGAAATTTGTTTATAAATGACGAAGTTATGAGGTAACTAATATAAAAAAAATATAAAACCTAATTGAAAACATCCTCCTTTTTTTGAAGTCGGTTAAAGATGTAAATTCATTATAATTTTGATATATCTAGTGTCACTCACAGTTAAGATGAATCTAACAACACCTCTGAAGCTAAAATTCATCAAGCCGTTTAGGCTACAGAGCGTGCCAAAGAAATATTATACATACACTAACAAAAATATAACCCTCCATCTGGCGCAGTCGGTTAATAATCTAATTTGACGTTAGTGATTGTCAATTTGATCTGTGGTAAAGTGAACTGGGAGAATAGTTGAAACCTACTGTTGCTGTGAAAGTTTTTTAAATGTATGTGAATATTGCTCTAATAATTACATCATTTCTTCACACGATTGCTTTGAGAACTAGCTAAAGGATGGACTAGGGCAGCAGCGTTATTAATTTTTGATTGATAACGCAGTTGCTCTTTGATTGATAACGCAGTTGCTCTACTGCTATCGCCAAGATGCCTACTACGCGTGGAGGTTATGGTAAATAGTATAATATAATATTCTGGACACTTCTCACACACATTGATCTAAGTCTCAAACTAGACAACCCTATTATTCCCTGTATCTTGGGTACTAGACAACGACATATATATACTTATATAGATAAATTCTATACATAAATAGATAAATACATCTACGACTCCAATACAAACATTTGTATTCATCACACAAAGTTTGCCCCTACCAGGATTCGAATCCGGGACTCATTGACATAGAAAGCAGGGTCATTTGCCATTTGCAGAAACATTTGCCTACTGTGCCAATCAGTCGTCCCTTCCCTCATTTTAAGAGAAAAAAATAAATCCCTCCTTTTTAAGGAGGAGGCTCATTCCAGCAGTGAACTTTCGCAAGCTGATAATAATTGTGATATTAGGCGGAACATATATATATATATATATATATATACTATTATAATAATAATATTATTATTATATCTATACTATTATAAAATTAAATGTCAAATTTTCAAAAATCAAAGATATTTAAAAACTCACCAGCCCGACTAATTAAATGCTTTTAAAACCAAATCCGTAGATGTTTGTTTGTTTCTTCGGGCTTCACGCAATAACCAGCGGATAAAGTTTGGTTAAAAGGTTACAATCTTAAAGAGACTATTCTGACTTAAATACTGCAAAATCGGTTCAGTAGAATTGAAGATACAGCTTGATCCGTGTTTTAATAGCCGCCATTAAGGTACGGGAGGTCAAGTAAAAGTGGTCATTGGCTTTTTATATAAATCTATGATTGTGCCGGAATTTCCTATGTAGCGGAAAACCGACATTCACGCGGGCGGAGCCGCGGGGAAAAGCTAATAAGATATAAGATATTATAATTTGTGTATGCTAAAATTTCCGTGGTTACGAAAATATATAACGGAAAGAATGAATCCGGACTGCTGTCTGAATAACATTGCTCTTATCAGAGATTATGGAGGATTAATGGGATAACATTAAACTACAATCTGTCACCTGAATATCTCTGGAATGATAGCAGATCCTGTCTACGTTAAAATAATACTAGAGTGGAGCAGAAGATATAACTTTTCCTTTGCAAATACATCACAATATATCTTTGTGGCTCATTATCAACTCAGCTTCGAATCTCTCTACATTTTATTAACTGTTACGACAAAAGATGAATCGTCAGATAATTTATAAAAGAGAAAATAAATAAAAAAAATCTTTATAGATGATCATTTAGGCTGAGCGGTACAATCGAAATGGTTATTTAATGTGAAAAAATTATAGAACTCTTTTTATTCGTAGGTTCTGGTTATGACTGACTTAATTACCGGTTTACTATGATTTATTATATGATGCAGGAATAATTTTTGAGTCAGTCCAATGACGTATGACTGCTCTCTCTCTAAGGGAACAGGTTGGGCCGCCGCTGGCATTACGGACAACGCATCATAGATCAACAAAATAAACACGTTAAAAGTAACAGTACCTCTCAATAGAATAGACGATTTTTACAATGGTGTAAATTCCGCTGTAACACAACTTAGCTAAATTTAGGCTCTCCTCTCTTTTTTATGCCAAACGCCAAAACGAGATAGCAACAATTTCTGCGCTATCAGTTTTGTTTAGACATTTCAAATTTAATTATATTTACAAATTTAGACGTGACTTCGGAACATGCCGATTAAAGTATACTATATGCAAAAACGGATTTTTGTGCCTTTTGACAGAAATGTAGATTGGTACCCACAAAAAAGTACTACTACTATCTCGTTTTGGTGTTTGGTTTTAGAAAAAGAGAGGAGAGCCTAAATATAGCTCTAAGTTGTTTCATCAGAATTGATACCAATATTAATAACGTTGTAGTATAAGCTAAATTCAACATTTAAAACTATAAATGACTGTAAAACTACTCTCAAGACTAGGCAAAATTTCATAAAGATCTCATATAACTTTATATTGGATACTGTGAGAGTGTCAGACTCCTACTGACTATGAGAGAGTATGTTCATAGGATATGCCTCGATATAGCTATCTTCGGAGCACTGATTATCATCATCTTTTTTACCAAAAAAGTCCACTATTGGACAGAGGCCAATACTAATGATTGCCATGCGGAGCGGCTGTGAGCCACCTTCATCTCATTCTTCTTCTTCATGGTTACCCACGACTAGGTCATCGCTCTATTTAGTCTGAAGTCGACCCACACTACGATTCTATTTCGGTATCGTTATTTCTGCACTTTAGGGTAGATGTGATTTTTATTATTTATATTTGTAATATTAAGAATAGTATTACGAATATATAGATCAAATTTGAGTAGAAGTATTGAAATAAGGCGCTCAAGTAACACTCCTAAACTACCAGTGTATGAAAAAAATATATGGATTCAAATCAGGTGTACATTGTTGTGTGAGATTCCAATATTGTGGAAAGCCGTAGTCTTTCTTTATTAATTATTGGCGTCAGTATAATATAGAAATGTTAATATAATATTTGAGCTATAGATGTAAATATGTCTTTTACTTATTGTAATTAAAACTTATTTGAGCAATAAACATATCATTATTATCAAAGCACTAGCCGCGCGCAGAAAATTTGTGATGGCGTTGTGACATCACACAAAGATGATCATTGGTTACATGGGCGTACCCAGGTTCTGGGCCAGGGGGGGGGCAATTCAGATTTTTTATAAGCACCTAGTCAAATAAAGATAAATTAAAAATGGGTAATTTTTTATATAAAATCTTTAATTATACCATAGCTGTTTTTAAAAGTTGTATATTGTATTGCAAATGGCAAAAAGTTCTTTTTCTTAACTTTTATCGACAAAAGTAGATATTTACTAGGGACGTAAACAAAATCCCTGGGGGGGGCAGCCGCCCCCCCTGCCCTACCCTGGGTACGCCCATGATTGGTTATGTTATTAATTAGATGAAACTTACTGCAAAATTTAAGTACTGCACGGATGGCGCAGTGGTTTAAGCGCCCACTGCGCTGTCGAGTGTTGTGGGTTCGATCCCCACACGGGACAACAAATTCTTATTCTGAGTCTGGGTTTTCTGTGTTTCTGGTATTTGTATGTTTGTAAAGTCCCCGCGATATAGGAATTAATCCTAATGCGGAAGTTGTCTTTTCAAAAAAAAAATTAAGTCTGAATAGTACCTTTAAGAGTTTGACCAAAATCTACTTGTTGGTTTTTGCGTAAAGCTCGAACCTATAAACAAAAATCGACGGATTTGGTTTCAGAAACCCTTAATTAGTCGATGTTAGTAATTTTGTTAATATCGTTTATTTACAAAAAAAAAAAACATTTAACAATTTTATAATGTACTTAGATTAGATGATGTTTTGATAAGTATTGAGTTGTATACGATCTGACCATTCTACATAAATATTCTATGAACGACCGTGTAGTGCATGCTTTGCGTTTCTACGGTGCGCCTGGCTTGCACCGGTTATAAATAATACTATAATGACAAGGAATTACCGTGTTTTGCCACACTACAAGACGTTCCCGTTCCTATGCACTGGTTTATTATAGTCAAGGTCTTAGTGTCCACTTACAGTTTTATAATGGTAGGAATTATTGTGAAGGGAAATTCTACGTTGTGAAGAAATTGTTTCTGGTAGTCAGTTAAATTTGAAATTTATGGCGGGTTAAAACAAGTTATACATGTCGTAATAGTTCTGGTGTCTATTCAGATATAAAGATCACACAAGCTGTAAAAAAGTATTTACCTACATACATACATATATGCACTCACACCGATATCCCATATGGGTAGGCAGAGTTCATAGTACATACTACATACATACATACAGTCACGTTTCTTTCCCATTGGGGTAGGTAGAGATTACCTTTATCCAACTGCTACGATTTACTTATTATACTATATAATGTTTTGGCGCAATCCCAATTTGAGTTCCGCAGTCTTATTCTGGAAGAAAAGATCCTCAGGTTAGTTCATAAGGATTTTCTTGTAAGTTTCTTTAGATTATTCAAATGTTATTAGTTGTATTGCGGCTTTTTTTTGTTGCTAAATTTACTATTTTCTTACGAATTATTCAAATATTTTTCAATATAACCGATTCAAATCAAAATGTGTACTAGTTCGTAGCAGCTTAAACTAATTTCTTAGGCTAAGTTTCTAAGTCTAAGCTTAAAATTAAAATTATATTAAATTGAAGTGTAATAAACTCGTAACATGTGTAATTAGCCACAGACCATAGTTTTCTAGAGACATCTATGAATGAAATCTGCTACTAAATGTAAAATCATAAGATCAATAGAAATAGATGAATTAATACATTCGTTGAATATGACGATTATGAATAACGAAAGATTTTCAGAAGAATGGTGTAAATGTAAATATCAAATAAAAATCATAGCATTAGTTTTGGAACTTATTATTTACTTAACTCATTATAAAATCCCTTAAATAATATAACGATTAATAATAATTATCTTCACAAAGAGCTTAAATTATTTTATAATTTTCTTTACACTAATTTAATATTACATCTGACAAAGGATTTGTCAGATGTAATATTAAATTAGTGGAAAGAAAATTATAAAATTATTTAATTAATTGTATAAGCTCTTTGTGAAGATAAGTTTTATGAAACAGGCTTCAAGCCGCGACTTGACAATTATTGATTCAGTTTGTCAATGATTGCCTTTTCATTCGAAATATGAGAAAAGTGTTGCTCTATATAAGTATACTAGGCTTAAGAGTTAAAATGTAGAAAAATTACATATTTTTAAAGCACATAATGTCAGAAATTCTCTCTATAATCTCTTTGCTGATTCTCAGTGAGATTTAGCTGCTGGACATAATATTAATGGGAGTATTAATCCACGATTCAAGGAACATCTACAGCGATCTCCAACATGGCAGCCAAACTAATAATAATTATATTCTGCAAATTTTTAGACACAATGATCTATTCCCAAACTGGTATTCCATGTATTTTGAGCACTAGACAATGATTGAGACTTTTATAGATAAATAATAATAAATCTATAGATAAATATGTCTATAGCTTGGATACGAAGATTTATGCTCATCACACAAAGTTTACTCCTAATGAGACTCGAACCTTGAACTGATTGGCACAGGAAACAGGGTTACTGTCACTTTCATTATAATGTGATAACAATCAAAAAAATATTCCTGGAAAATCGATACTATTATAAAATTGTTAAATTTCAAATTTTGTAAAAAGATATTAAGAAAAACGATTCAGATCGACTATTTAAGGGCTTCTGAAAAAATCCGTCGATGTTCGTTTGTTTGTTTGTTTGTTCGAGCTTCACCCAAAAATCAGCGGGTTAGGTTTCGGTCAAACTCCTTAGTCTTAAGTTACTATTCCGACTTAAATACTGCGGCATGTATCAACCAAATCGGACGAGCAAAATTGAAGATACATCTTGATCCCTGTTTTAATAGCCGCCGTTAAGGTACGAGTAAAAGTGGTTCTAAGGCTTTTGTGTAAATCTATGATTGTTTTGGGATTTCCCATGTAGCGAAATACCGATATTATCGTCTTAAAAGTGCGACTTAAATACTGCGGCATATTTCATCAAAATAGGTCTAGTAGAAATTGAAAATAAAGCTTGATCCCTGTTTTAGTAGCCGCCGTTAAGGTACGAGAGCTCTAGTAAAAGTGCTTCTAAGGCTTTTCATAGAAATTTATGATTGTTTCGGGATTTCTCATGTAGGGGAAAACTGGCATTCATGCGGGCAAAAGTTAGTATAAAATGAAATGTCAAACTCGATACCCGGCTACAATATTAAATAAAAAACATTATTTTAAAAAATATGACTGCTTGAAAAATTGTAAACTTAAAATTTTAAACTTGCTTAATAAATGAACCGAAAAGATAGATACAAGTTGAAAAATAAAATATTTTTGCTGGTTTTGAATGATCATGGTTAACACAGTTAAAAACGCAGTCGGAGGCATCACTCACTTTCGCATTTATAATATGAAAGTTAGGATATTGGAACCTCACACTACGTATTTTCTTGCTCTACCCATACCACCAACAAAATCGCTAGTTATTCATGACGGAACCTATTATGAATATGTGATGACTCCGACTGCATTTGTAAGCACTGTCACCCATGAAAAAATTAAGAAAAATAAATATTTTA
>WUAW01022730.1:40119-51546 GCA_017165845.1 Thaumetopoea pityocampa
TCGATTGGAGAGGCCTATGTTCAGCAGTGGACAGCTATGGGCTGAAATGATGATGATGATGAATATTTTATTTTTCATACAAATATGGCGGATTTATATGGATCCTAGTTTGATTACGGAACCTTAAAATTACTGTTGCATTTTTTCTTCTTTAATTATTTCGATATTAGTTTTATAATCCAATTTTAAATATCTATTCTTATTTTGAAATTGTTTTTATATTATATAAAGCGCTGTTCTTGGAATATTTGACAGTCTTTTAGACAAAAATTATAATATAAACAAACAGAAAGAGTTCCTAGTTTGAAAACGGAACCATAAAATGACTATTTCCTTGAATTTTTTCCAAATTATTTCGGAAGCAATTTTCATTCCAATTTTAAAAATGTGTTCTTATTTTTAAATTATTTTCTCGTTATAGCTTTATAAAAAGCACTGTTCTTTGTAATCTGCTAACTAGAATTATGTTACCGTTTTCTAGACTAAAATGATAGCGTGAACAATCCCATTATTACTAAGCAAATAGCTTGTTGGAATACAATGTACGTCAGTACAGTCGCGAACAACCATCGATTGTCCATTTCTTGCTGCTCCTCGTGTTACATGACGTCACAGCATATCTCACATGAATATAATGCTGAACAATCCGGTACATTAAAACAATACTCTTAAGAACACGCATCGTTAATTACAAACAAACATGAGTTGGATACGCTCAGTTACGATCTTGTAGGGTTGTGTAAGCCGGTAACTGAATCTGTCGGGGTCTCTTGTTATGGGTAATCGAACTGCAAGGGGTAAACTTAATGATATATGGATGATTGTGAACCAAATAATAAATTGTGCTCATAACCTTATGTTTGTTTTTTATTCGGATTCCATGCACGATCAAAAATACTATTTTTTGTAGTCACTCGAACTTACTAACAATTTTATAATCTTAAACAAAGTAACTTATTTATTATATATTTTATAAAAACGTATTTTATATTGTAATTTTGTAGATTTAAATAAGGAGGAAATTACAAGAACAGCCGATCATAAAATAAGCCAGAAGCAAATATTGAGCCAATAGATTGTTTTTCCTATGTATACGTACCTACAAGTCGATCTCTTGGCCGGTCTGATCTTTTGATCTATTAGCTTGTTCGTGGAATACAAATAATTTATAAATAGCTATTAATTTATTAAATCCTATTAAGAATTTTTTTGTATATTCAATTTTTATATTAATTTTATCAGAAAGTTATGTTATGTGAAATTTAATATAGTAAGATTTTTAAAAATCGGTTCAGATATAAGTTAGGATTTTTTTAAATCTAGTGGTGGGGGTGGTTTCCAAGCGACAAAAAAGGATGCACAGATTGTTTTATGACGTCATCACCATATGCGAGAGAGAGCGAGTTGTTCCCACTACTCTCCAACTTTTCCTTACACCATACACTTGAAATATTAAATACTACTTCACTTTACAACTAATTCCAATGCTATTTTCACAGAAATATTTCTTTTTAATAATATTTATTATTACATATAAAATAATGTAAATAATAGGAAACAACCGTATTGATTTTTGTCTCTCTTGCACGTGTTTAAATAGCCGTCTCGCTCATATAGATGGATGAGTCCGAAAGTTATTTCTATAATGATTTTACGAGTGGAACAACGATACGTTGGCGTATATAATTTGTATGCAAAACCGATATAACGATCTAAGTTGGGAGTTAAAATAGCCATATAAATTTATACCTTGTAATGGATAATCAAATTGATAATTATATGGCGTACAAATTTTTCCATCGTTCATCTACTACAAATCTCTACTGCCAAATACTAATTCAAATTTAACGGTGCAACAGCTCACACCTACCCTACAAAACAAAACTAAAAAATAATAAACCTTGTATAGGTAATAGGTATAGCATTAAGTTGGAATACTACCTTTAAGGTAATATAAAGTTTAAACTAAAATTTCATTAAATTAAGTATATCACCATCTCATCCCCAGTCCATATTCGTCCATACTACGTGAAGCATGGACCTCAAATCATGAAGGGATTAGGCCGTGGACTGCCACGCTGGCGTGTAGTTCGGGTTAACTCCACATACCCATGCGGGCATGCAGGTTTCTTCACGAAATTTTCCTTCTCCGTTTAGTACACTGATACCAATCTTAGAATATTATATTTTATTATTTTATATTTTCCAACTAGCTTCTGCTAGCGGCTTCACTCGCGTCATGAGTTAAAATAGTATTAAAGTTGAACTATTATCCCAGTGGAACACATTACCGCGATAAAAAGTATTTTGTGTTTATCCAGGATATAGTCTATCAGTATCCCAAGCTTCACCCAAATTCATTCAAAAGCTTATGATCGATTCAGCAAGAAACAACCGTATCTTCACAAACATTCACATTTATTAATTTGTAGGTTATTAAATTGAAAAATTTCTAAATATGCATAAAATTATTCAAATAATAGCAATGATCATAATTATCATCCTAAATATTGTATTATTATAGTAGACGAACCTGGGGTTACAGCTAGTTAAATATATATATTCATATCTATTTACATACATACGGCTCCATCTGTGAACAAAGCGGGGTCAGTGTTTCTCTGTTATGAAAGGGTCATTCATTGTTCACCGCTAAATGATGTAGAAGTCGAGTATGAATGTCATTGTCTTATAATCAATATTATTGTCCAATTAACTATCACATTAGTAACTGTAGATATCGTAAGTAAATTTGCATGTGTAGTCCTTTGGCTGCTATAAGCTGATTATTTAAAGTTTCACCTTAATTCATATTCCAGTTCAATTACTGTAATAAGATTTTTTTTATGTTGTTAATTTTGCTTATAATTATAACTTGTTCATTTATATTTACGGAACATCCGGTAAGTCACTCTGGCTAATTGATTGAAGAATAGCGTGGCAAGGGATCTATGTAAACTGAACCGTGTCATAGTGATAAGAATAAAGGAAGGTTTGGTAATTTAGATATAATGCATGGGATTTAGTGGATAAAACAAGTATATCGGGCAAATATAAGCCGAATTTTAGGAAGAGAAGGTCAAGGATATTTACATTGACCTAAGCTTGTTTAAAAAAAATCAAGAATGGCCTAAACTGTCAAGTTTCTGAAAATATGGAAGAATGTGGATGAAGTAATAGAAGTCTGTTAGAATCTTAAAATATTTAGTAAATTATAGTGTTTGCTTATGCCCATGGGATACTGGCGTGAGTATTAAATTTACATAAACGGGTAAGTCCCCTCTTAAATTTTGTATTATATGCAACATTTTTATTTGTAAGCGTTTATTCACTGTTGTGTATATTTTTTGTTACTTTATTGTATATATTTGTACAATTGTTTGATTTGTGGGAAGAGGAAGACAGCGAATTCATGAAATGAGTTTTTTATGTTCTTAGGCGAGGTTTCTTAGGTTCTTGATATATGTAAACTTTGTAAATCACCTCTTGCTTACCAGGTTCCGGAGTGGAATGCTGTATGTAACAAAATATATCTTCTAAGTCAATATTCGCAATAAATTCATTATCTGGGATAGTAGCACATTTTATTGTGCCTCTATGCATCTAATCTAAAATGTTTGGTGCACTTCGTGCTACAATAGGGTTTATTTTGGCCCAACCAGTGCTAAGTTTGTTAAATGCAGCTTGAATGAAAGTACATATTCCTCCAACTACGAACAGTAGAATCTTCAGGTCTTGTAGTACGTCACATCTAGAAAACCAATTTTCTGTTCAGCCAATTCATGGCAACAGCATAAACGTATGTGCATGGATTTTACTACTGTATAATAGTGTTTTTAACTGTAATATTTTTGGAAAGAATTCTTCAAACGAGAGAGTACATCAACAAGAGATGCCTCATTACAATATTTGTGTCGCGATCTCTTAATTGTTTAAGAGACAGTAGCTTGAAATTATGAATCAAAATGTAGATAACAACTTATCATTGAGGAGACGGAGGCCCATCAGGAAAACTACCATTAATGACGCCAGGCAATAGAAGACTTCTGGAACGATTTCAAAACCGGTT
Organism: Thaumetopoea pityocampa; assembly: GCA_017165845.1. Lineage (NCBI taxonomy): Eukaryota > Metazoa > Arthropoda > Insecta > Lepidoptera > Notodontidae > Thaumetopoea > Thaumetopoea pityocampa. The sequence goes on from WUAW01022730.1 coordinate 44,189, forward strand.
TACTTAATATATAATATATTTCCAATAAAATTTGTATCGAAGTTTTTTCAAAATAAAGTAACATAAGACTATAAAATATTTCAAGAAGAATGTTTACATTTTTAGCTATATAAGTGGAATTGAAAATTGAGAGCAACATTTATTCGAATCATTCGCAATATAACAAGTACATATCCACTAAAGCGATAAATTCATATTCAAATTATCTTTAGCATGGTCCCAAGTAAACGCAACACGATTCGAAACGATGATTCTTGCCTTAACAAGGTGTTTTATTAGTCGCACCCAAACTACGCTTCTACCGCCTTTTAGGGCACTTCACATGTTTAGACTCAACTATCACCTCCCAAGATCGTCACACTTGAGTTTATGCCACTTATAATAATTTTAACAAACGCGGCTTCCGTAGTGTCGTCTCTATTGTATACGTAGCCCGTTATGGCGGTTGTGGACTTATGTAATTTGCGCAAACGTTTACAAGAATATTTCAAGTAACGGACACTTATATCCGCTTACGAATCCGTTGATGTGGGTAACTGTTATTCTAATAGTTTAGCACATTGTTAGGGGTAAGTAGGTATACGGAGGTCTATTCGATATGGGTATGATTGCTAGAGGTGTAAGAATAGATATCAGGGGGGCTTTGAAATCATGGTCGTTATGAATTGGGACCCCGAGTGTTTGTCCACCCAAATCGATGCCTTGGAAGGATTACAACATGTATGGCTAATGTTGCCGTGAACACATTGAAGAACTGAGGTATTAGAGGAACCGATTCTAAGCTCTCTCTTTGAGAAGTACTCGAAAGACGAGGGGCTGAAGGGCATTAGTAGGTCGTCATCCATGGTGGTTAATGAGACCCCACAATGTGTCGATTAAAACTACCCTAGCACTTAGCCACTTAGTAGAAGTCTGATACACCCTGCAAATTGCCCCTGCGGCTTGCGATAATACCATATTGAATTTTCTTTTCGTATAAAAAGGTAGGTATAATATTTATTATTACTAATGGGTAAGTAGAGAGTGCCTACCCCATCTAAGAAAAAAAGGCGTAAGAGTCAAATCATAATATGTGAGCACTTAAACTGTGATAGCCTATCATGTATGCTATGTCTTAGATCTCGAGTTCGAAACCTTTCGAAATCATGTGCGTATTAATAATTTAATAATTAATTACCACTCTCTTCAAATGGTGAAGGAAAACATCGTGAGGAAACGTGCACGGTTTTCTCAACGGCGTGTAGTTGCTCAACCCGCGTTAGGCCAGTTTGGTGGCCTCTAAAGTATTAGAGCGGTTAGTCCACCATACTCTTAGTAAAGAGGAAACCCGTGCCCAGCAGTGGGACAGTAGGTGGGTCGATAAAACGAACGAATAAAACGAACATTGCTCTTGCTATATATGTTTCTGTATAAGAAAGTTATTATTCAGTACTAGCTTTTGCCTGTATCTTCAATTCTATTGGACCGATTTTGATGAAACATATCGCAGTATTTAAGTCGGAATACTACCTTTAAGACTGTGATAGTTTGACTAAAATCTACTTCCTTGTTTTTGCGTGAAGTTCGAACTAATAAACGATACAAAAGATACAAAATATTTTTTTCTTTAACTAAAATATATTTTTTTTTAAGTGCATTGGTGGTGTAGTGGTTTTAGACACGGTTTACGATCGAAGGGTCGTGGGTTCGAATCCAGGTCCCGTACCACTGAGTTATTATTTGTAATTCATGTACGGTCTACATTATAGACACCAATGTACTTAACGGAGAAGGAAAACTTCGTGAGGAAAAACCTGCATACCCGCGTGGGTGTGTGAAGTCTACCAACCCGCACTAGGCCAGCGCGGTAGACTACGGCCTAATCCCCCTCCTGATCAGGGGAGGTCCGTGCCCCTGTAGTGGGGACGATATGGACTGGGGATGATGATGAAAATATATTTTTTACAGTAGTAGGTGATTGGAGCCTCCTTTTAGGCAATTAATGCCTCTATTAAGGGACCACGTGCCCCCATAACTTAAAGTATAATTTATTTTTGTATTACAATGTGCATTTACAATTAATAAATAGAGATTTTACAATTTCAAATTAAGATTAATTAAAAATAATTGTAAAACTGGGACTTAGAATTTATTAAATTACAATATATTCGTGTGTGTATCGATGGATTCGGTTTCAGAAGCTCTTAATTAGTCGATCTGAGTAGTTTTTTAAATATCTTTGATTAAAAAATTTGCCATTTAAATTTTTTCTAATAGTATATTATTAATAAATTAATTATTGAATATTAATTATTTTATTATTATTGTATATAATTAATTATTGATTTTAATTTTTGTACGATTATAATATTGTTGGCTGAATATTAAGTAGATATGTTTTTTTAACATAAATAAGCAATTGATATAACGTGTTTAGAACAGTTACTAATTATCACTATAGAATGATTGACTTATATATCCTTCCTCAGCTCGTTACTAAACAGGATATTTTGTCATAAAAGCAAACTTATGTACAATAAAATTTAGTACCAAAACAAGTGCTAGAGGCAGGAAGTATTTAATAGTCTTGTCGACCTATACTTGTAGAAAAAATTGTCTTAAGCTGTAAAGCTTTCGATAAATAAATATTTATTACATCATTTAAATATCAATGTTTCCAGTTTTGTATTTGTCTCACATATATGTGACATTGGATGACCTAGTTTTGAAATTATGAGCGCATAGTCTATTTATTTATTTATGGTCAGTTGTGATCATCGCTCAATTTTTCTATCTATACTATTATAAAATTGTTAAATGTCAACTTTTTAAATCATGATATTTAAAAAAAAACTACTCAAATTGACTAATTAAGGGTTTCGGAAACCTAATCCGTCGATATTTGTTTATTTGTTCGAGCTTCACGCAAAAACAAGCGGCTAGATTTTTGTCAAACTGTTACAGTCTTAAAGGTTACTACTATTCCGTACAGTACTATTCCGACTTAAATACTGTGGCATGTTTCATCAAAATCGGTCCAGTAGAATTGAAGATACAGCTTGATCTCTATTTTAGTAGTCGCCGTAAAGGTACGAGAGGTCAAGTAAAAGAGGTTCTTGGGCAAAAGCTCTATATAAAATATAGATTTATATAAAAACTAGCTGTGCCCGCGACTCCGTTCGCGTGGGAATTCGGTAAGAGCGAAATTATACATAAATTATTTTCTCCGAACATAATAAGAATGAATGATAAATGATAGATAGATGAAACAAACAACAAATATTAGAGGAAGCTTGCCACAATGCAACAGTAAAAACGGCATTCAAATCGGTTCAGCCGTTTCTGAGATTAGCGTGCACAAATGCACAGACAATCAGACGAAATTTCTAAAAACTATATTTTTGGTTCCGGTAACATAAGTACAACCTGTATAAATAGACTTTTTTTAATATTCATTGCACAGACACGGCTCGTTTACGATTTTATTATATGTATAGATATGTGAATCTATGATTGTATCGAGATTTTCCATGTAGCGGAAAATCAACATTCACGCGGGCGGAGCCGCGGGTAAAAGTTAGTTATTAAAAAGGGTGTGGAATAACGAAGTACTATCAACAAACTCGACGCATGACCACTATAAGACTGCATTTCGTGTGTTTGGTGGCCATAATATGAAAATTAATCTCATTATGATTAGAAGCGAAAAGTTTAGTTTTCGGAATTGTTTATGCCTCAATTTTGTCGATATAATAAAAACTGTTGATGTGGGTCGATCCCCCCCCCCCTCTCCCCCCTCCCGTTTAGCGTTTCACGACGAGCGTGGACGTAATGGACCGAGGACCTAATTAATGACGCGATAGACCTTGGCGGTAGACGCAGGCGGATTATAGCTATTCGGTGTGACTGTGAACAGAAGAGGACATCCTAGCAGCCTAGCAATGGACATCTTTGGGCCGATATAATATTTAATAAAAATTTGCTAAACACGCAGCTTTAGTTGCAATGACTTTATAATCATGATGCTGATTATATAGTGGACTTTTTTATTATATCTGTCTTCCTACCAAATTTCAAAACAATCGGCTCAGCAGTTGAGGCGTTAAAATGTAACAGATAAACAAGTGCAATTTTGCTTTTATTATACCGGTCTAGAATGTGGTGAATTATGTTATTGTAAATTGTTAACAGACAGCCCATAATTATTATAAATATTCAAATTTTTAAGGAGTCACATATTCTGATATGCGACTCCTTAAAAATTTGAATTCTTTTAATAATTAACATGGACTATAATAACATCTTATTTTATTTTAAATTAGTCAAAATATTGTTCAATTATGTTCATGTATAATACTGTATATACATAATATAAATTATTTAATGTTAGAGTACATTGTTAGTCTAGTGGTGCTAGATACTACTCGTAATCGAAAGGTCTTGGGTTCGATCCCAGTCCCGTACCACTGGGTTATTTCAAACAAAGTGGTCCAGGTGGACCCGTAGGGATCCACGGGAGACTCGATGGGGGTCTACGTTAGCATACTCAAATTTTTATAGTTAGATCTAATCTTCACATTTTTTGTCGAGTTTTGGGAATATGGTAGAAATGTAGCTGCAGGGGGTCCACCGGAACCAGCTAAATTTTGAAAGTGGTCTATGAGAAAAATAAGGCAGGGAACCTCTGCACTAGACACTAATATTAACTAATGGAGAAGGAAAACTTCGTGAGGGTACCTTCATGCCTTTCTGGGTGTCTGAAGTCTACCAATCCGCGCTAGGCCAGCGTGGTAGTTTACGATCTAATCCTCCCCCTGATTGGGAGAGGTTAGTACTGAGGTTGAATATGGATGATGATAAAGAATATTAAATCGCCATTAAATAAATTTGAGTTTTTTACTTTAGAGAATTTTTTGACAATCTGTCAAGACTGTTGGAGAACGTTAACTATTATTTCAGATATTAGGTGCAAATCTAATCCAAATTTATTAATAACAGTACTGAATTACATACAATATTACTAACTATTGTGATACAAGTCATAAAACGTAATTCAGATGTTAGAGACTTCTTAGCTTCGTTGGCACAGAAAACAGAGTTACTGCCCAATGTGCCAATCAGTCGTCAAATAATATAAAAACCTTTACACATTGACATTATATACATAACTTTAATAGTAGGTACTATATAGGACTTAATTCGATGGGAAAAGACCACCCTATCGCTCACCCACTCGTTGATCAGACCTAGTAAAGACAAACATTGGCCTGCCAAAACCTGGAGCTATAAAGATCGCTGAATAGAAGAGTACATGGAAGATCATAGTGAATCGAGCCCTAAAAGAAGTACTTCGGCTAGACACGACCTTCGGGAATGAAGACACCGACTAAAAAACTGTAGTTAATTAAGTTATTTTGTTTCACTTTAAATTCTACTCACAATACCTTATTTACCTTCGGTAGCCTGGTTAAGGTTGAATTCAGTCTAGGAGTGTTGCTCGACTCATACCGGCCCAAACGATTGGACTATCGATTAAGCCAAGACCTACTTCAAATGTTTACGTTGACTGATTAGATGGAAATAGTAAGATGACACCGATATGTTCCATTGCCAAATGGCAGCTGCTGTATTGCATTTTAGCGATAAAAGCGGGTGTTTTGACTTACGTAACAGGCCACCGTGCTGGCCCACCTGCGTTTAAGACGGTCGATTACGTTTAATATTATATTTATAGTTTCATTACTATGTGCGATTTTCAATAATATCAATAATATTAAAATGAAATAGATTACTTCATCATAATCACCACCACCACCACCACCATTATTTGTCTATTGTATAAGCATTTATCTATGCAAGTAAATATATCGTTGTCTAGTACCCGACATAGGGAATCCTAATTTGGAATTAGATCAATATGTGAAAAATGTTCACATTATTATTATTATTACTGTTCCGAATTAAGCCAGGGTCTGTTACTACGAAGGCCTTGAGCATCCATCTAAAGCGATCATCGGAAACGGCGGAAACGTGTGGCTCATGTCACCGGTACTACGGTGCTGGGGAAGCAAGTCTTAAATTTCCTCCCAAAACGTCCTCGATGATGCCCAGATTTGAGGGGTGTTGGTACCATTCACAGTGGATCCTAAAGCCGCTCCATGTGTCAATGAAGGCTACTGCAGAATTTTTAATCAGTCGAAGTCTAAGACGACTCATAAACCACCGTTTGTATGATTTTCTTTGCGATAAAGAATATCTGTTATTTATTACAGAAGGCGTGACTGTGACGTAAATTCAGATGACCAAATGTCTATACAAATCACCTTACCGAATAAGCGTTTGTTGATTTGTCATCCTTTAACACATCAACGGCGTAACCGGTTGATGTAACTTTTAAAATATCGCTCATCCGACAAAACAATGACGTAATTACATTTAAAAATTGATTAGAAGAAGCGTTTCAGTTTAAAATTGGATTATACCCATTTTGTAAATCGTATCATTTTTCATGAGTTTTCATAATTTATTTATAGATTATTATTAATAATTTGAGCATTCTCGAAAAAATCCATCTTAATCAATAAATCATCCAAATTAAACACAGATTAAAATTTTAACTTTTTTTGCAATTACGTCATTATTCTATTGGATGAGCGATATGTGCATCTTAATCGATGGTTTGCTGTCTGGCGCCGGTATAACAATGGCATCACTTCATTTCTTCCCCCGGATGCTGTGAAAATCACCAGGATCATTGGCAGTAGCGTTATTTTGTTGTTCAATCAAAATCTATTGCCATCTCCATCATTCTACATCATCATTGCCTGCCATGCGTGGAGGTTATGGCAAATTCCTCTCTTTTCCATCCATTATATCCAGGAGGAGGTCCAAGTCAAACAGTGGATCTTCACGGGCTGGTGATGATGATGTAGATACTCCAAGTCATCTGCTAAGTCATCATACAAATTATTCAATCGAAATCGCTTGGATTCCAATGTCGACATGCGCTTGGCTTCGTACTAATTTGTAGTCACCAGTATAGCAGTATACCAGTATTGTAGTAGCCTGTACAGGCGTGGAAGCGGAAGAAAGCTAGTGATATTTACAGGTAATATACATACATACACTCACGCCGATATCCCACAAGGGTCGGCAGAGACCATAGTATACACCATAGTATATATAGCATAACATACATACAGTCACGCTTCTTTCCTATTGGGGTAGGCAGAGACCACCTCTTTCTACTTGCTACGATTGTTCAATGTAGCAGAGTGGCTATCCACAGCCCACATTTTGCCCCCACGGGCAACGAGACGTGTTGGGTGGCGAACCACTACGCCGCCATTTTAAAATGGCGGCGTAGTGGTTCGCCACCC
>WUAW01022733.1:1094-15242 GCA_017165845.1 Thaumetopoea pityocampa
GTTGTAAATCTCAGATATGTGAAAAAAAATAAATTACTCAGATCGAATAATTAAGGGCTTCTGAAACCAAATCCGTCGATGTTTGTTTGCTTGTTAGAGTTTCACGCAAAAATTAGCGGATAGAGTTTGACCAATCTATTGCAGTTTTAAAGGTACTATTTCGACTCTAATACTGGGACATGTTTCATCAAAATCGGTCCAGTAGAATTGAAGATACAGTTTGATCCCTAGTTTAGTAGTCGTCGTTAAGGTATGAGTGCTCAACTAAAAGTGATCCCAAGGTTTTTTATATCAATCTATGATTGTTTCGAGATTATCCACGTAGCGGAAAACCGACATTTACGCGGGCGGAGCCGCGGGCATAAGCTAATGCTAATTAAGATCCAAGTGAAACTATTTACTGAACTTATCTTCTCAGTCGTTGGTTCTGTTGAAAGTACTTTCAGATTTATTGTCGTCCGCCGTGAATATTCAGTGATAAAGTGGAAGAATTTGTTCGTCATTAGATACGACGAACTGTATCCCGTCGAGAAGTTTCGTGAACAGGACAAAGGACACGAATAACTTTGTAAGGTCGGATGAGTACCGGAGCGGGAGAGGGAATGACCCGGTGTCCCTATTAAAGAAAGTTATTGAATAATTAAACAAAACAAAAATGTCTACGCGTCCTCTCTACGAGTATGAAATAAATCCTGGTTCACAAGATTAACACATAAATTGAATGTAGCACGAATGATTAGACAGCCCCGGGCAGGGAAGGCTTCCAGGAGTTGTAATTGTGGGGATACTTCATCAGTAACAGAGCGAAAAAAGTAAGTTCAAACTTCAACTAACACCCGACTACTGAAAAAATCACGCGCTAAAATTGTTATTCGACCTGCACATTAAGGCGCATAAAATCCGCCATTTTGATTTTTTAAGAATTTTTATATATCCAATGACACGCGGTTTCAAGACAAATGTAATGACGTATCATTTATCAAATCGGTTGAACCACTGAGTAGTTACGAGCGGACACAGGAACGGACGTACTTACATACAGGCCAAACACATAACCCTGCTTTTGGGATTCGTCGTAATCGGGTAAAAAGAGGATTTAATTGAATATCATTTATTTATTTGTCATTCAAATTTATTTGGCAAATTATCAGACAAAATTTTTAATTCTTTTGGTGCATTTAGTCTAGGGTGAAATTGAGAGAGCGTAACGAAAGTGCAACATGANCAAATGTAATGACGTATCATTTATCAAATCGGTTGAACCACTGAGTAGTTACGAGCGGACACAGGAACGGAGGTACTTACATACAGGCCAAACACATAACCCTGCTTTTGGGATTCGTCGTAATCGGGTAAAAAGAGGATTTAATTGAATATCATTTATTTATTTGTCATTCAAATTTATTTGGCAAATTATCAGACAAAATTTTTAATTCTTTTGGTGCATTTAGTCTAGGGTGAAATTGAGAGAGCGTAACGAAAGTGCAACATGATGAAGTTAGCCGTGAAGTTAGCCGCCAGTGTGTGTGCGAATCAGTCTGGTATCATATCCGTTATAGCGTTGAGATGACCAACGATGAAGTAAATATTGAAGATATCAATCACGTGAGGATGTGACCATCTGTGGGTCGTATATACGTATATGTTGAAGATTACGTCACCAGCTATAGGAGCGAAGTGTGTCAAGAGTGGCAGTATTCGAAAGGGGAAGATCTTCCGACCAGACGGGTGTTATGTCTGGCGGGGCCTGCCATTGCTCCAACGGTTGATATCGGGACGTATATATGCTAAGTCACTATCAAATATCATTAGTGTGATTTAGATTTCTAATGTCGTTAACGAAGAGCTGTGCCATCGTTGAGGATGCGTGGTACTGTGTGTCATTACACAGCACCATGCATCCCGTACTTCCAAGCGGGCCGCCCGTATATTTGTCGCGACACTTATCACAAGAGACATGTCTCCTGCGTCAGCAGCCACTGTGCCCATTAGCCGATCAATATTTGCTGAGGGCGTGAAGGTTATCACTACATTACCCGCGGAGGGCTCGCGGCTCGCTACTATTTGCACAAATCGAATTGTGTGCCCAACTCTCATTGGATAAATATAATTTGCGGGCGCTCCGTGTGGACACAGCCAACTGGCTGCGAGCACAGGGGATCGTGTGAGCACAACTGTTAGTCATTATCACTCGTGCGTGAGGCTCGCGCAAATATATGTATTTATATCACTTAAGCCTAATCACACGCACTCCAATTTGATTTACGAAACGAATCTGTGCCGTACGAGTACTTACTGTTAATGACACTGAACGTGCCGCGCAGAACACGGTGCGGATTGCTGAGAGTCGACGAACTCGGCGCTCCGGGTCTTAAGTTAGAGCCCGTTTCAAAAATAGACTCTATTTTGTGCCACATAAAAATGTAAGATTACCTTTTACAGTAAGCAAACACAAAGTAAATGATCATATTAGAAGAGAACAAACAAAATACTGAAATGAAGGAGCATACAAAAGACGGATAAGTTTACAATCGCAATATACTAGTGAACAATTATTTATTACGCGCCTGTCCGACAAGGCCCCGCCCCAGCCTGTCGCTGAGCACCGGTGGCTTGTAACCACCGGTGTTGTACCGCTGGTGTTCAGATGAGGCTGTTATACAACCACTCAACTTACATCTACTTACAGGTAGGTCCTGTACTACTATTCCGCGTACCTTCCGTGAACTTTTGTTGCTGCTGGATATATATGTCTTCTAATGATCACCACTGAGCGGCTATGAGCCGCTTGCGTCCACCAATTGCCCGCGACCTTCACCAAGTCATCGGTCCACCTAGTCGGGGGTCTACCCGCATTACGCTTTCCGATTTGGGGTCACCATTCCAGCACTTTAAGACTCCAACGTCCAAAATTGTATATACAGATAAATAAATAAATATTTTATTAAAAACACAAAGGGTACATTTTCTTCTATCTTAAACATACATACAGTCACACCTTTTTCTCGCTGGGGTACGTAGGGACCACTTCTTTCCACTTGCTAGGATCCTGACATACATCTTTCGCTTCTTCTACTTTCATCAACGCTTTCATACAAGCTCGCCGGTTGCGGGTACTCCTAACCTGGCCTTTCTTCAACACGACTTTAATTTAGTCGAGATACGTTCGCCTGGGTCGATTCTTACCGACTTGCCCATTCAGACTCGTCTTATAAATCGTCAATCTTCTTTCATCCTCTTAAAAGTAATTTAGCACAATTTGGTAGGATTACAAACTGTACTAAATGGAGTCTCCGTCGTCGGCTGTGCTAGTTAAAGCTGTGTTACAAGCAACAGCAGCCGCCGCCAACAACATGGATGAGAGTGATTAGAGAACAGTCCTCCAGCCTCGTGTCGAGGTGGGCTCCCGCGCGCGCGTCGAGCGGCCTGCTCGTTAAACGAAACGACCGCGCTTTATCACAGTTATTTGGGTAGGTTTACATTGAGTCCCGGACGGTCCCGACAGAACTCGAACTCCACACATTCGTTTAATTAAATCATTCCAGTGTTAATTTGTTTTATATACACATACATACAATGGCGCTTTTTCCTGGCTCTCCGTCGGGGAATCGAACCTCGGTCTTCCGCGTGAGAGGCGGAGATGTTTACCAATATTCTACTGAAAAATATCAGGGTAGGTAGAGACAATTTCTTTCCACTTGCTACGAGCAAAGCGGCTATCTTTTCGCCCCCGCAGGAAACGGGAGGTGTCGGTTGGCGAACCACGATGCCGCCATTTTTATAAAGTATAAAAGAGTTAAAGTACCTCGTCGCGTTCGTTAATTTGTTAGCTACTGCATTATGTCTAAGCTAGCCCGACGAAGTTGGGGCGGGTCGTTACATCCCGCTGTTCACTTCGTACAAACTAATATTGAAGTGTCTCCGACAAAAGCGACAAAGCGGCTGAACTGTTTGAAGAGCGTCACTGAAATATCTGCTTTGCTTTAACAGAAACAATTTCAAAGTTTGCAAGCGGTAGCATTCATCGCGCCGCGCGCGGGCGCTGACGGATCGGCGCGCTCGCAATGAGCTCCGAACGCGCCGACAGCCGTCGCTCGGGTTCCAAGGGACATCAGGTGCGCGGCGCTAAATTATACGTTTGTGTTCCAAATTGGATTTTTCCCGGACAAGTTTGGCTGTTGTCTGGATTTTGTCATGACTTGTCATCTGGATATCTTTTTTTATTTTATCTTATTTAAAAAAAATAGATAGTTCATGTCCAGCAGTGGACCACGGGTTGATCACGATCATTTTTCACAATTATTGACGATCCCATATATAAAACTAGCTCGCTGCTCGCGACTTCGTTCGCGCCTAATTTTTTCAGGAAGTGTGTTTTCCGACTTGCTACGCAAACATTGTGATAGCTCAGCTAATATGTATGACAAAACATAATTTATTATCTGTAGCACTCTAAAATAATGTAGCTTTCTATCAGTAAAAAAATGTTTGAATTGGATCAGTAGATCCGGTGATTACCCCCTACATACAAACTTAGAAACAAACTAACTATACGTACCTCCTAGTAATATTAAACAGATTTATATACCAAACATTACAGTAATGGAATATATGAATAACATTACGTCAGCAGCACGGCTCCATGACGCTCGTCAGTGCCTCCCCCTGATGTAAACGACCCCGAGCGCCCCTGCCCCCCAGCACATCCATACTACAATAACGTGGCGCACATTTTTCGGAATCCGCCGCGTCACTCCCCGCGCAGAGGGGGCGCTCCAATCGACCAGATTCCTTACGAACGTCTCCATTTTTTATTGGCCGTTTAGTGAACTCCTTTGGAAACTAATTTAATTAATTTTAAATTACATTTTAATCTTGGATTTGTTTCATAGGAGAAGTACCCATGTGCAGTGAGCAGATATAACACGAATACGAAATTTAGTATTTTTTTAGGATATAAAGACTAAAAATATTAACCTTTTTTAAAAAAAATATGAATTACATATTTTCTTATTTGTCAACCTCGTGGCTTTACTAAGGCGGGTGACTAAGGCCGATGTGACGTCGCGATGAGGCGCACCCGTCCCGCCGACCGGAAATCTAACTAAGTTAAAGTATTCCGTTATTACGGAGTTGGTTTTAACGTCCCTTAGTAATTAGTTTTTAAGTATTTGAAAATATCGATCGTTAAATTGTTAAGTAGAGACTTTTGCAGAAGGTTCTATGAGGCTCGTTGGTCTAGCGGCATGATTCTCGCTTTGGGTGTGAGAGGTCCCGGGTTCAAATCCCGGACGAGCCCAGCTTTTTTATATGACAACCAAATGAGGATTTTTAGTTTTTCTTATAAATTTTGTGAAACTATTTCGAAGTATAAAGTTATTATTCATTACTATTTTCAGGTATAAACAAAAATAAATATATATAGGACATATAGGACCTTCTTGGTTTGCAATAGATGACATGACGTCACAGGAAATGTAATATCGAATGAATTGTATTCAGTGCTTCCATTTTCAAAATTTTAAAAAAGCTTTGAGAGTGAACTGGTTTCTACTAGGCTAGTGCGCTCTACCACCTAAGACTACATCGCCGCTTACCATCAGGTGGGACTGTGGTCAAGTGCTAGCTTATTACAATTAAAAAAAAAGAGTTTTATTTCTGTTGTTCCTCGTACGGTCGGAAAGGTTTCCTCGGCTGTCGTGCGTGACTTGTACTAAAATACAGACATTAAACTTAATCCTATTTTACACTTCGAACATAACGCTTAGATCTCATTAGTAAGGAAAAGATTATATATTGTAATGGTAAACACATAGTCACTGCACTGTTATAAATCTCAACGGTAAGAACATTATCTTTAGTTCTACTAGAGTTTAATTAGCTTTCCAATAAGATATGGATTGTTGAGTATGAATCAAATAGAATCAAGCGAGATATTATGTTGAATAGTGAAGTGGTAAGTTCCGCGCGAGGGCCGAGGGTGTGTGAGGAGGGCGGGAGGCCGAAGCCTCGAGGGACGGTCGACGGTTTCCCAGATACTGAATCTACAACGGCTTAAAGGAAAGATTAGACGTGAAATATTCAAGTTGAAACAGTAGAGTTATGCTGTCGTAGTGACAGATAATCATTGATTCAGTGTTCCATACTACTAATCTTATTACTTTAGCAATAAGTTACTGTTTTATTTGTTTACATTTATTAAACATTAATTAATGAATGTTAAAAAAAAAGAAATATTTTTTTTTAACAAGTTTATCATTCAAATCATCTCTATCGTATGATACCTTTGAGACACGGAGGATGTTAGGTGTAACTTACAATTTTTCATACAATTTTCTTTCGGCCAGTATAATAACACCTGTGACTGGGGCGGAGGTGAGCCTGCTTGACGCAGAGATTGCGGGGCGGCTTGCGAGCCGGCTCACACGACCATCGTCCAGAAAACTCTTGTTGGCCTTCATCGACGAGCTAGAAGGTTTCCGAGAGCTGATGCACCTCAGCGAAAGAAAGAAACAAAGAGAACACATTTATTCAGGACAAGTACTACAAAAGAAGAAAGCAAATAAATATCACCATCGGACCACTAGGCGCTCGGCGGGCTATCGCGCCTACCTCGCAGACACCCCGCCGCCCGCACGAAGCGATACGCTTCCACGTTCATGATACGTGCGGACAAGGACTGGAATAGTCCTCCTGCGTCAGTGTTTCCGTCCGATTATACTGTAGGTGTCTTAAGACAACAGTGAATAGGTTTGTATTAAGCTAGTACGTGTTACTACCCCAGATTACATCGGCACTCACCACCAGGTGGGATTGTAGTCAAGTACTGGCTTTAATATGGTGAAATAAAAATATATATTATACAAAATAAGAATATACAAAATGAATTGGTTTACAATAGCAATATCATAATTATTTGGTCGCTAAGCATTTATAGTTTTATTGAATTTTAATAAATAATAATCCAAAGTCTCTTTTCTACGATAGAAGAATGCCTGACGCAGGTCGCCGCGGCGCGGGCACGGTTGCTACAAAGATGTGGCGCTGTAACTCATAAAAACCTTTTAGCGTCCTTCGGTCGCCACCGTCCCTCGGTCACAGCGATTGGCTGACCATAAAAATGCCGCTGAACGTAATTTAAGTCCTTCATAAAACTAAAATAAAATTAGAACGAGTATCGGCGACCTGGGGCTTTTAATGGCTCTTTTTTTACAGACGACCGCGTCTGATTTATATTCTGTGGGGAGGGCGCTGGTGTGTTATGATACGTTACGGCGGCTCTGAACGGCAGATAATGTACAGATATAACATTTGTAAATCGTTCGCCGTCAGTCTGAGTCAAATTCTGTATCAAGATTTGTTTTTGGTATTTTCATGTTATATTGGCAGAAAAGTATATGATATGGCACTAATTTTTGCTCGCGGCTCCGTTCGTGTGAATGTCGGTTTTCTGGTAAATGGGAAATCCCGAGAATAAAAAGCCCTTGAATCACTTTCACTTGAGCTCTCGTACCTTAACGGCGGCTACTAAAATAGGGATCAAGCTGTATCTTCGGTTCTACTGATCGGAATAGTACCTTTAATGCTCTAATAATTTGACCAAAATCTACCCGCTGGTTTTTGCCTGAATCTCGAACAAACAAACAAACAACGACAAATTTAGTTTCGGAAGCCCTTAATTAGACGATGTGAGTAGTTCTTTTTAAATATCTATGATTTACAAAATTTGACATTTAACAATTTTATAACAGTATAAATAATATGAGGAATGCATTCAAATTGTGTGTACACGTGACCTAACTAGCTGATTTCTTAACGTGAGTGTAAAGAGGCTCTGATATTTTCGAACTCAAGCCAATCGCTTCCACCTGCGGTGTTGCGCTCCGTCGAAGAACGAACAGAGTCAGTACTGCCCCCTAGCCAAGCTGATCTTTGGCAATCGTTATCGCTAATAGAAACGAAAAAAATGTATTGGAATGACACTTTTATTCGATAAGTCACGTGTGTCTTGGCGATTAGAAATGTCATTCGAATACATTTTTTCTTTTCTGTTAGCGATAACGATTGTCGAGTGTCAACTTGGCTAGGGGGGCTGGAACGCCAGGTGGTAGTCACACGCCGGTTGCCCCGTAAATTCGCCGTAAACACACATTTTCATTTTTATGGCATAAAAATGAAAAGTAACAGGAAATATTTTTAAAATAATGTTAGTCATCGTTAAAGCGGGCCCCAGACCGAACGCTGTCATTAATACATACAAACGTATATTACATATATTTGATTTATTTATTTAAATTTTATTTAAATAATATTTATTAACAATTAACAATTTAAATAATACTTATTAACATTATACATTGGCGAGGAATCAAATCTCGATCTTCCGCTTGACAGGCGGGGATTTTGACCACTGTACTACTGAAAAATTGGGGTAGTAAGAGATCACTTCTTTCCACTTGCTACGAGCAAAGTGGCTATCCGTGGCCCAATTTTCGCCCCCGCGGGAAATGAGATGTATTAGGTGGCAATCCACCACGACGCCATTTTTGTAAGGATCAAAAATATTAAAGTTCTTCATTGCATTCTCACGAAAAGGAAGGGTGAAACAGGCCCACCCCAACAGAGTCCCGCGTGCTTGGGTAAGACTAGCCACCATGTTGGGTCTAGTCATCTGCGCGGCTGTCACTAGCTTAATGGAGAGGAAAGCAAAGAGGGTGAGGTAGGAGAGGTGTATTGAGCAGGGAATATGGAATTTGGGAAAAGGACTATAAGATATATGATACTGCTATCTCGGAAGACTTAGCTCGGGGGGCCGGGGTCGCTTACATGTATACTTAAGTCTATTTGCCGGACAGGCTGACAGACAGGGAGTACTTAGTCTAATACTAACGACTCTCTGCCCTAATGTCTTACCTACGTCAACTTAACGTCATTAATAACGTCCAACAGAAGCGCTTCCGTCTACTGTACGCTTCGCGTCTGTTCGCGGCCACACAACCTTCTCGTGGGGTTAATTAATGTTAGAAGTGACACCGCAGGGATTTAGTATCGAATTTAAGCTCTCATTATCTGACTCAGTCCCGACGTTGAGTCGTCGGTGAAATATTAACGAGTGCACAGAGTGACGCCGCGCCACCCGCGCGCCGTGACGCTGTTGCGTGGCGCTCATTGAACTACATATATGTACGTGTTGAACCACTCCGGTGAACTGTATATAACATACACACATGCATACACGCGCACACGCGCACACACGCACGCACGCACGCACGTACACACGCATGCACACGCGCACTTACGTACGCACGTACGCACGCATGTACATGCGCACTTACGCACACGCACACGCGCACACGCGACGCGCGCACACGTGACACTCGCGCATACACATACACGCGCATACACATACACGCGCATATACATACACGCGCATATACATACATACACACATACACACAGTCACTCGGTTTTCCCGCTGAGGTAGACAGACCACTTCTTTCCACTTGCTACGATCCTGACACATCTTTCGCTTCTTCTACTTTCAACAACACATTCACACAAGCTAGTCGGTTGCTTTTTTCAAGACGACTATATAATATGGCATACAATATATAACATTCTACACACTTTCAGACACACTGATCTAGTCCCAAACTAAAACTCCCCGTGTGTCGGGTACTAGACAACGATATACATACATACTTACATAGATAAATACGTGCACGACTCGGGTACAAACATTTGTGCCCGTCACACAGTGTGCCCGCACCGGTATCAAAGCCGGGACTCATTGGCACAGAAGGCAGTGTCACGGCCACTGTGCCAATCAGTAGTCAAACAATGCAGTCGTCAGTATGTACAAACAGTAGTAGTGCGGTGACTGTAGTGTTGTCCCTGCGAGTGGCGCCCGGTGGCGCGCGTGACGCCACCGAGCGCCACAGGTGACAACGCTCCCCGTTCTGCATGTGTGTGCACGTGTATCTCGGCTTAATCCTATTTGCTACTAGTCCCACTATTCTATTTCCTACCATTGCATTTGTTACTATTTTATCCTACTATTATATTACTCGTACTGGCTTTTGCCCACAGCTATGCCCATGTGGATGTCGGTTCTCCGTTACGTGGGAAATGCCGAAACAATCTCAGATTTATATATATAAAAAGTCATAGAACCACTGTTACATGAGTTTTCGTACATTAATGGCAGCTATTAAAACAGGGATCAAGCTGTATCTTCAATTCAAAATATAGATAATGATTTAAATTTTAACAACACAATAGGACCGCTCGGTCGGACCGCACTACAACACGTTGCGGAGTCGCTGTCTCAAGAACGGCTCGCGGACTGGGGCAATGAGCAGCAGTACTATCATGGTGCATATTCAATGGAGGGGCACATGCCAATGCGCTCAACGTAATGAGAGTAGTACCTGTAGTAGTATGTTTCGTCCATATGGACAGGCGAAGGAACAAAGCTGTACTGCCAAGTCTTTAGTTGTACATAGTTTCGTCACTTTAAAAATGCTGATTTATTACATTTTAATGCTTCCTGGGAGATTTGACGTCAATACGATGATTACCACATTAATTAAAACACTGACTGGGCAAAAGTATCCGCAGACATATTGCTTTGAAAAAATACGTTCTCTTTGCTATGTTAGTCACAGTTTTATTCCAATGTTTCAATATTGTTCACGATTATTGACGACTAATATACAGAATAACACCAAATTTATATATCAAACATCACAATAAACTAATACAAAACGTTAAAATAAACCTTCAAGTGACGCTTTATTCGGGTCGCTGCAAAATTAAGACAATGTACTAACAGCAAGCAATAAATAGCGGTCGTGTGTTTGGTAGTTGACACGTGGGATTTATAAACAAATGTTTATATGAGAATAAGTCTCGACTGTGTTATTCAGATTGCATTCATATCATTATACGAAGCGGTTCAACCAAAACAATTGGAGGAATTCTGTAATTCAGGCGCGCGCCTCGCGACAGCGGAGCCCCGAGTTGTATGCGGAGGAAATTCCTCATTACCCGCCCCAGTGAATACGTTGCGTCGCCTCTGAACTAACCTTACACCTCGTGGTTGTGCGCGACTATCGGATTAGTATGAAGTAGTTTACAAAGGCGTGGCGCACGCACTATACACACCACAGCGATGGCCGCGCAGAACTAATTTCGGCGTTTTATTTCTTAGCTACTATAATATATACAACTTAAACACACTCCTGATTGGGAGAGTTTTCTAGTGAGGACGAATAAGGACTGAGGAAGGACGACTTTTTGGCTACGATAAAAAAACTTGAATTAAACGAAGTTCTGGCCCGATCCAACTGTTGTAGCAGACAGATCATTAAATGTTAAACAGGCGCTCCGAGCTAACTTTGTTACGGTTTATGAGAACAAATACTTCAGTGTGCAGAATCATTTGTGTTGTGGGACCGCTGCAGTGTTTCCATTCAGCTGCTGGCACTGCTGTCTGGACTGTTTTTGAGGAAGTGAGGACAGCCATATCCAAGGACATTGGTCAACGCGCTACAAACTCTAATATTGGAGTCCTTTAAAACGCCAACTCGTACTATTCAGATTATAGCCGGTTTCTGAGTAGCGCTGGTTGTCGCGGGCCTTAAGATGATGTCACGCTTATTATATCGCTCTCTCATTCGGCAATAGCGATTAAATTTTAAAAGAAAGCGACTTATACGTTGACTGTTAATAGAACGACAGCGGTCAGCAAGTTGCGAGTTCGGATCCAAGGCGCGCACGACTGTTCGAAATAATCTGCGTATTATTAGTACTTGCTTCAAATAATGAAAGGAAACATGAGGAAACCTGCATGCTGGACAGATTTTTTAGATGACGTGTGATGTCTGCCAACCCTCGTTAGGGTAGCGTGATGAAGTACAGGTTAACCCCTGACCCCCTGGCAGGAGACGCGCGCCCCGCGGCGGGACTGGTTGATGATGATGATGATTTCAATATCACCGCCTCGGCGACGACTGGTGCCGCGGCGTGCCGTTGAATGTATCTTAATGAGTACCCGTGGCGGACTGACGGGGCGCGGGGACTGAGTGATGAGCGCAAACAAGTCAACGCGTGTCTTATCGCTTAGGACAGCGGTCCTCAAACTTTTTTGTCTTACAGACCACTCGTAATGTTTTTCACTTTTGAGTAGACTCCCAAGGCGTCGTTAATATGAAATTTTTGTGAATTCATTAAATTTAAATGTGTTTTTGATAGTCGGTGTGGACCCCTTGCACGTCATCGTTGACCCCTGGGGGTCGATATAGACCACTTTGGGTATCAGTGGTTCAGGACGATAGACGTATGCCAGGCGCAGCGCGAGTGGTGGCGGCTGGGTGCCGACGCTGCGCCGCGAAGGGTCAAACATTGTACCGCGGGCGCACGGGAACGCGTGGTCGCGCTGCCGGGACCCGCCGGCGCGTCGTGCTTTCCGCAGGAATATTATTTTTTCCTGACGTGACTTAGAATAATGTGATGCGATCCGATTCCGAACATTCCGGGAAGTAATATCAATATGTAAGGATCGTTTTTCACTTTGCTCATAGCAAGTGGAAAAAAGTGGTCTCTGCCTACCCCGATTCTTCGGTAGCATAGTGATCTGTCACGTGGGAGACCAGGGTTTGATTTTCCGCCGAAGAACTAGTGAAAAAGACGTTATAGTACGTATGTATGTATATTTTCTCCTCCATATTGGACGCAAGTGGAGTTGAGGGCCGTGGCCCTCAACTCCACCCTCAATTTCCCGCTGACGTCACGCGTATTCACTTAATTGTACAACGCCTCTCTATTAATAATTAACAGTAATTCGCCACACAATTGTCGGAATGATTGCTATGATCGCAGCGGGGGGCGGGGCGGGACGCGCGTACAATACGCCGATTATCTTTACGTGTACAAGTTGGGGGTTTGGGGGGGCGGCGTTGATGTACTAAGTGCCACGGCTGACTCTTGATTTGTAGCTACCGAAAATGCCGAGACAACGGTATGATAAATAATCCAGTGTGTTCGAAGTATTCACTTTAGCCATCATCACACCAGCCCACCGACGTCCACTGCTGGACATAGGCCTCCTCTATTGATCGCCACACCGAGCGGCTATGAGACGCCTGCGTCCACCGATTGTCCGCGACCTTCACCAGTTCCAGTTCAAACTATCATGAACATTTATTTTAATTAAAGCTGTTATATTTTTTGGTATTTTCACCATGTTATCGGGACCAACTCGTCTCATCCATAAATCTCTTGAAAATTTTGACACAACATGACGTGTTTAACCCCACCGCTAGATACAGGCGTCCCCATTGTCCTTTCAAAGTAAAGTTTATTACCGTGTCCTAAGCAGCGGTGTGCAGTTGTAGCAGGTGTGGCCGCGGGGCAGGCGGTAGGGGGGCATGCCCTGCGTCCATCCAGCGTCCCTTATTTACTATCAAATACTTACTGTACGTACGGTGCCGTCAAACCAATTATATTAAACGATCATTGTCGGAAGCGCCACAATTTCTGCTGGCGAGTTTCATTGATTTTATCAGCTGTTAGTTGTTACTTTACAATTCTTCCGAAAGACGGAGAACTCGGACGGAGCTCCAAACTTAGACTTTTGAATATAAAATTATTAATTAAGTTTTTGATGTTTGCTCTGTTCACAGATTATTATTAAGTAATTACTTTCTATTTATGAATAGCTGTAATTGCCTACCTGTAAAATAGACTTAGTCTATATTATTGCAGCAGCTGTAGTTTTCCATTTGTAAATAAATAAAGGTCCTTGCCTTGCCATATCCATCTACTGCACCACCATGACCCTCAAAGGCATGTAACAAAAGAATTGGCCGTGACCTCCGCGGTCACCCAATAGATAATCCTTCTATCGCAGTACAAGTGTAACACTGATATGTTCTCTGACCACTGGTATAGCGGTAGCGCCTGCCCTGCCCACTAGTATAGCGCTAAGGCCTGCCCTGCCCACTAGTATAGCGCTAACGCCTGCCCTGCCCACTAGTATAGCACTAACACCCGCTTTGCCCACTAGTATAGCGCTAACGCCCGCTCTGTCCACTAGTATAACGCTAACGCCCGCTTTGCCCACTAGTATAGCACAAACACCCGCTT